>JAQNDB010003413.1:0-29533 GCA_029204045.2 Tillandsia leiboldiana | reverse complement strand
GTGAACTCCCAATGATGAGTTAAGTTGTTTACTAGTTGTGTGATGAAATTTTATTTCTTATCCAATAGCTCATTCTGCTCTCAATAAAGCTCTATATTTTCAGTTTGTTTGATGATGAAATATATTCAGCATGTGTGTTGAGTCGTATCTTGTTGTTAAATCTATTTTTCTCGTAACCTCCAATACTTATTTTGATGGAAGTATATGATATATATTTGCTAAATCGGATCATGTTATTCGGTTCAGTTTGCTCTCTTAAACATAATAAATTTTAAAAATATGTATTCGATTTATGCAATTCAAACAAATTATATGTAGCTTGATTATTTTTTACTGTCTAAGAAATAAGATAAACGTATCTGTTGCATGTAGAGCAAGCTAGTGGTACACTCCAAACACTACAACACAAAAGGTTATAGCGACACATTGTTGGGACACTTTTATAAGTGTCCCATTTATAATCAACACCCAAATTAAACCCACCAAAAAAAAATAGTATTTATTCTACTCAACCCACCACACACCCAACTACAAACTTTGGGCCCAAGCCCTCTCTTGATCCTATAACGTTATTAAATTCAAATTAATTTTTTGATGGGTTAAATTGATTTTTACTCTAGTGCCCAATTTTGATCCGACAGTTTTGTATTTGGGTCCCAAAATGGATTACTCTAGTGGCCCAACACAACTGAAAACTCTGGTGCCCCTCTTGATCGAAACAGGGAGTTCATTTTCTCTCCACCCTGTCCCCCTCCTCCCCGCGCCCCCCCCCCTCGCTCTCTCTCTCTCTCTCTCTATAGCCTCTCTCCCCACTCCTCCCTCTCTACCCCTTCATCCCTCCCTCTCTCCCCTCATCCTCATCTCTGCGAGAGGAGTACGACGAGAAGGTTCGAGATCGCAAGTCGCGGCGGAAGGAGTACGACGAGATGGTGCTCGTGGAGATCTACAGATCGATTCTCGCCCAGGGCCCGATCGTCTCTGCCATCGTCTCGAGACTCGGGAGATCTATAGATCGATCTTCGCCCAGGGCCCAATCGTCTCCGCCATCGCCTCGAGATCGCAAAGTGAGCTCTCTCTCTCTCTCTCTCATCAAAATTCTCATTTCAAGAAGTCTGAGAATCGCTCTATGTCTCTAATGTGACAAATAATCATCCACTAAGATTTGCAGTTAGTACAGACCTCTACTTGTGCACAATTTCTTTATCATTGTTGTTAAAATCATATCTACAAAGTAGGATTGCATGACCCTACAGAACACAGAGAACTGCATACTTAGAATCACAATCTGGGATGTACAATTGCTTGTATGGGCCTATGATTAGTAGGCTAGAGGTCATATCAAAGAGCTATAAAGGAGTATTATCACTGACTTCTATCTTATTGTTGCATGTGAGTTTATGCACCGTGAATGGTTGTGGATGTTAGCATCCTTGATGTCTTTATTCACAACATTGGCTTGGTATTATTTTCGATGTCTATTAATTTGTTAAGACTAATATTAATACTAGGGAGATTGAAGTTTGAAATTTTGTATGGATTATCAGAATATTGTTAGTTGATACTTGGTTAATGACCGTTTTTCAAATATGATTTGTTGTGAAAAAGTGCCTACATTGCATTTTCTAATAAATAACTAGATAACTATCCTAAAATTTAATATCCTTATATCATCATATGATGTGAGCCACAAGATCAAAGAAGTGCTCTATCATTTAACAACACACCTTACACTTCATCACAGAATATAATTGATTTTCATATAATATAGAATAGTACAATCCTTAAATCTAATTATATTCTAAACGTGAATGCCACCTTAGCAATTCTAAGGACCCTGATTTTAGCAACCTTGATCTGTAGGTTGAATTAAACAAATATAGCAAGGGAAAGCTAAATTCTCTAAAACATTCCATCAGAATCTAGTAGTTTATAGCTGTATGACTTACAGTAACATACCAACAGACGCAGACCAAGGTTGCGAAGTCCACGTGTTTATCTCCCATAGATAAAAAGTTCCATCGCTGAAAGGGTGAAATATACACGAAAAATCTTCAATTGAAAAGATGAAAAAATCCTTGGGTTGAGCTTATAAGAATTATAAAATGAATAATGTATTAATATGAAATATGAATTTATATATAATGAGAGTAGATGAAAAAGAAAATTTCATCTGAATAAAGTCTTGTAAGATTCTTCACCCAAACTAATAGTCTTGCTAACTGGATCCCATGAAGCACCACTCAATCTTTTCAATTGGGTGGTTCTAGACCACTTTGTCTTGAAGGTACACAGCAGATTTTTCACTTCAGTCTAACTACATGAAACTTAATTGAAATTGAAATTGAAATTGCCAATCTTTGTTTTCCTATATTATTTCCCAAACTAAGATAAACTAGCATCGAAGTCGTTGCTCTATCTGTGGTATGGCATTAGTTAATTAATTTTGACAACTTTGTCCTTTGAGATAATTTAGAACAAATGTTTCGATACCTCCCCTTATAGTCTGTGATGTAGAATTGAAGTCGGGGCTGGGTGCGATTAAGCCTAGTAGGCCGGGTTTGAGAAATTTTAGGTGGTTATCCGCAATTTCGAGCGTTTTCCCAATAGTTGTGTAAGTAACTATTTAAACTAAATCTCTGTGTTGAGAAGGCCTCAGAATTAAATTTTGACCATATTTTAGGATAATATCTAGCTGACATCAGCTTTTAGGTGAGTCTCGTTTTTCTATTATTTGTAGTGCTTGTGAACTTCTTGTTTGATTAAATAATGTGTGATGGAACCATGCCTTATATTGTAGTGCTTGTGTATCTATTGCTGCCATGCCAAATTTAAAAGTACCTAGAAATATAAATGGGTCTCATAGCTTATCACGATCATATTCAAATTCAATTCAAGTTTGAACCCTAATAAGTTCAACTATTTGAAACTCAACACCGTGTCTTCGGTCTTGTGACACCCCCGGAATTTGGATTAGTCTCTATATAAATGATATAATAGGACTAAATCTCTAACCCGGCTATAGCATTTTGGATGGTAGCAAGATCAAGAGGAACATGAGAGTTAGCGTGCTAGAGCTAGAGTAGTTCTAGGATGGGTGACCCCCGGGAAGTGGGGCGTCACAGTTGGTATCAGAGCCATTCACCAGCCGGAAATGTGAGATGAGTCTCGGCTGAGCCAGGGTTATATAGCGGGTAGAGCGAGGCTCCCGGAAATGAACGTTGTGAGTGGAGTGCAGCTCACAAGGTCGGCTAAGGCTAGCGAGACGAGTTCACATCGCCTGGTGCTTGTGATGTGCTGAGCCTGACGTGGACGTCAGGGCTTAAAGGGGGGAAGAATGTGACACCCCCGGAATTTGGATTAGTCTCTATATAAATGATATAATAGGACTAAAATCTCTAACCCGGCTATAGCATTTTGGATGGTAGCAAGATCCAAGAGGAACATGAGAGTTAAGCGTGCTAGAGCTAGAGTAGTTCTAGGATGGGACCCCCTGGGAAGTGGGGCGTCACAGTCTGTTAGGATAGAATCCAGGTCATACAACTAGAGAGCTGTTGGTATTCTGATGTGTATCCATATGTGCTGCAATTTTACATGTCGAGATAAAAAGTATTTATGGATACAAAGTATATATTTTAGTAATCCAACTTTATGCGATGATTAAGATTATGCTATATAAATTTAGTAACAAAATATACAACCACTAAGAACCCTAAACGCTTTAATTTGTTTACTCCACTATCTCAACTTTCTTAGCAACCATTCTAACATAGCTTGCCGAAGTAGAGATGATGATTGGACATTATTTAAATGCGGAGTTCTAAAAGCATCAAAGGAATGTTCAGTTATCTGATGAATCAGAAACTCTTCAATATAGGTATTGCAATCTCTTGTCAGATAACCATAACCAACAAAAAATAATAAGATTCAGTTTTATATTACATTAGCTGCACACCGTATTAGAGTCCTTCAAATAACTGATTTGGTGTGAATCACAAACCCAGATTTGTATAAAAGTATTTTGCTTTTCCAAATCTACCTTTTCTCTTAGTTTCCAAAGCTTCAACAAGATAAAGATTGAAGGTGCAAAGGACAAGCTCCGAAACTCAAAACTTCCTAGTTTCTAACTATTAGCACCCTGTTGGCAAAACCGCTTATAGGTAACTTGGAAAAAATTCAATTGATTTTACTCAATCCCTAGTTTAGATACTTCATGATTTGTATAGCTTTCAACTAATTTTGGTGGATTCATAAGAGTAAGCAAATTGGATGATTTGAGATCTAATTACGATTCACATCTAACACGCATTTGTAAATGTCACGTATGTGCTGCAAATTGGTGTTTGGTTCACCCAAGATAATAGAATTTTGTAGAAATGTTGCAAACTAACAATTTACCTATGTACCTCACTAACATTTGAATTTTCACATGTATACATCTTGCAAGTGCAGTTTCTTCAACCTTAAGTTCAGAATTCATCCAACTCATGGGGGGAGGTTAGTTTGAGAATGTTTTCCAAGAGATGTGCTAAGTACATAGCTATACATGTAAAAAATTAAGTTTTTGAAGGGCGTATAATAATTATGCGTTTGGACGTTGATACTAGTAGAATCTTTTCCCTTAGTCATGTTAGAATCTTTTCTCCTTAGAATGTTCTTTGAAGCTCATTAGTCCACTTGATATTTGCTCTTGACTTCCTGCATAATCCATTGTTTATATGTCCTTAGGCATAAGGGGTTCATTGGAGACAGAATTTATCATGATCTTTCTCATTCTAGTATAAGCAATGTTGACTCTTTCCAATTTAGAATCTCTTGACATCTTACTAGATGAGATTTATTGTTCACTAGCAGGTAGGCTGTTGTTATTTATCCATTGTATACTAAAAATAGAGTTTCCACTATTTCATAGAAAGGTGAAGTCATAAGCAATCATTACAAGCTACTTCCTGTTGATCTGCGTGATATCCAAAAATTAGATGCTGTCATAGCCCTGGCATAGTTAGATCCTCAGTAAGTTTTCTCCTTTTTTTTTTTCCTCTCCTTTGCTTTTTGGGAAGCTTACAAATCATCCCCTAACTTTTACAACATTTTCTTAAAAAACTCCAATGTTTACGTGATCCTTAGATCAGTCCCTTGACAAAATCTACTAACCTTTAGAAAACCTCTCAAAGCTACATGGAAAAAAATAATTAAGGTGTCACGCCCCGAGTTTAAAAACCAGCGTCTAAATTTTTTTTTTTTTTTTTTTTTTTTTTTTTTTTTGAAATCAGAGTTTAAAACCAGCCAGGGCGCAACAGACCGCCACATATATAGAAGAGTCCCAATCCCACTGGGGATTGAGCCCTTTTCTATATATGCACGGCTCACTTGGCATACAACCAGAGTACTAACTACGTACATCTACTAAGCAAGATTAAATTACAATATCAACAACTTCTCAATTACATTGCATTACATTTGATACAACAAATAATTAAATACTTGATCTTATCGGCTGTCCAGGGTCAAGCTCTATCTCGTGATCTCACCAACTCGTCCCGACGTCTCAACACCCGCTCGACCTGAAAAACAGTCACCCGAGGGTGTGAGACACACCGGAGTGTATCCCAGTGGGCACGACGAGCCGAGAAATAGCAGATCGTACCTACTGGTATACAATGCTAGAGGATAGTAATAGATCAGGGTTAGGGTAAAGCAGATATATAACTGTGCTGTAATGAAAGCAAAAACTCATAATCTGGGTACAAGGCATAGGAGATAATTTTAGCAATATTTAAAACATGTATCAGGATAATCAACACATCAAGGAGTTAGGACAATCATGCAAGATAACAATAGAACTATAATCAGAGGCATCACATAAAGCAACTTAACAACTCATGCATCAAAAGATGAAAACGCAAAGACCCAATCACAAGCTACCATATTGGCCTTCACAAGACCTCAGGCGAGGCTGCCCTCTTGGCACCACCTGGTTGACATTCCCCAAACTAGGGTCACGGGTTGCCTCAGCTAACCACTTTACCGGTAAAGAGACATCGCTACGGGTAGCAAAATCCGCTGATATTCGTGAAGTACAACGGTGCGGGCGAATCATATGCAAATGCTCAAGCTCACGGTCCACTGACCGGGTAATCGGCAACAAGCCGGGAAATCCCCACTGGGATGCCAAGGGCAAAAACCAACTGAATCTCAACACTCATGCAGGAACACTCAGCAATAAATGTCAACTCATATGCAAGATCAAGGCAAATCTCTCTCAACAGAAGCTCACAGATAAACTCAACTCAACCACACAAACCAACCAAATGATACAAAACTTAAACACATATTTTAAGAAAACTGTTTTGAAAAGTCCAAACCTCGAAGAGCATTGCCCTTGTCCTATCAAACAAGAACAGACTCAGGCGACACTACGAAGCTTGGGGTTTAGGTCCAAACCTCGCAGAGCAGTGCCTTTGTCCTATCAAACAAGAACAGACTCCGGCGATCCTACGAAGCTCGGGTTAAAACCTCAGTTAAATAAATCTATGTGCTCAGAGATGTATCATTTGATCAACAGAACAAACAGGCTCACTAATAAACCATGAAATGTCCGAGTAAAAGTATGAATACTAGAGGTGCTATGGACAATCATGTAAGGCAAAATAGAACAGATAACAGGCATAGATCAGGCAGATAGCAGATATAATATATCAAAGAAAGGCAAGCTCAAAGTAATCAGATTAAGCTATCAACAACAGGGGTCCAACCAGTATCGCACCCCAGAGGGCCGAACTGATAAAACCCGGACCGAAGATAACCCACCTGTCAATGCGCAGGCAATTAATCTGTAATCCTCTAAATGCTCAACTCCAGGTGCAAACTGAATCAACCTGGATCAAAAATCACCAATCAGGGATCAATTCAGTCCCGCTAACTCTAACCTAAACCCAGATCAATTTGAAACCTCTTAGTTATTTTAATTGTCACCCGGATACCGTTAAATCGACGATTTTGCCGATTCTCGGACTATTATCCGATTTCCGCTCAACGAAAGCCGATGGATTCCCAACGAAAAGCTTAGGAATCATTTAACCTCCTTACTAACCAGTACACATTGTCTATTTTGCATTTGAACCCTTAAAGTTTTCAGAAATTACATTTTAGTGCCATTTGAGCACTGTTTTCGCTCGTTCTTTCAACTGGAAAACAATTTTGACGAACCGTCACTTCCAGCAGGTGACATTTTCATGCTGAACACCGTGCTCACTAATTTGCAGCAGCACGGAACCCGAGGCAAACTTCGGGCCATAAAAACCCTCTCTAACATAGCCCAAATGAATTTTTGTTTCTCCGGGACTTCAAACACTGTTTCTAACGCGAGCATCGCGTTCAGTGACCCCAAATTAGCCTAGGGCACACTATCGCGGCTTCGCAAACAGCCCGGAACCATGTTTTATTTAAACATTTCACTAAAAGGTTGATTCAACTACATCTTTTAATTTAAACTTCAAACCAGCAAACTTTGTATATGAAAAGGTCTTTAAATATTGCAAGGATCACAGGGCTCACCCTAGTTGCAGCCCAGATCTGCTGGTTCAACCAGAACCAAAGCCATGCACTCAAACAAGTTCATAAAGCACCAAACTTTAATCCACACAAAATCACTTTGATCTGAAGTGAGCACTAAGCTCAGGGGATAAGTTTGAGCATCTTTTATATTCATAACTTTGTCCAATTCCCATTATTTCTTCATTCATGCATTTATACAAACACTTGGTGGGCAACATTTACATACAACCACACAAACACCAATCCCAGATTGATCTCTGCAAACACTGAACCAAATGCTATAAGACTTGGAGGGAAATGATCTATATAACTCTCTCTACCTTCTCTGCAAGCCTGGGCCAAGTTTGCATGGATGGAATGGTCGGGGCAACGAAGAAGATGAAGTGTGCTTGTTTTGAAAATCGTGACCATCCAACCAAAACATCTGGGACCCAACCACTTGGCCATTTGGACGCTAAAACACACAACAAACTCACCTGGACCCGTGTCCGGCGATAGGGCACGGCGGCGGCGCGGCTGGAGAAAGCTCGGTTTCGAGCTCCTCCACCTCTAATGGCGGAATTTTACAGAGGCAACCTGGAGCTCTATAACTTAGAGGGAAGGCTCCATGGGTCACCACGAAACTTCCCAACCATCTCCCCCCCCGGCCGGAAGTGGCCGGAGCTCCGGCGGCCGCAAAGTTATTAATTTCGGGTTCATCCATGGCCGCATCATTTTGATGCTGCATGGGTGCCATGCAAATGCATGGGAGCACTCCTCTCATTCCCAGTAAGGCTTCTGGGTAGGTGGCCGGCGTCGGAGAGGGCCGCCGGCGCCGGAGCAACAAGCTCGGCCGAGTGCAAGAAAACCCGAAAGCTAGGGCACGAATCTGCCACTCAACGGGACAACCATACTCCATCAAATTTGGTGGATTTGGTCCTCTCCTCCTACAGTCCAAGCACACCAATTTTGGTGCGTTTATATTCAGCGGTTGCCGAGTTCTTTAGGGGCGGAGCTAGGTTAGGTTTTTCGGCGACCCATTGTGGCCGCCGGCTAACCATGCTGCATGGGACCTCGGGGCTTTGCATGGAGGAAGCTAAGGACCTAAGAAGTCCACTGCTAATGGTCCGGGGTGCTAGAAACCGTTGGTTAAGGACCCTCACCTTAGCCGAGCTCGGGGAAGAAGGAGGAAGCCGGATTCTTGGTTCCCTCACTACGCGCGGCCAAGGCTTGCTCCAGCAGGGTCCTCCAAGCACCAGGAACTCCTCAGACACCTCCCAATCCAACTTTGAAGAGATCCCGTCCAACTTCACACCTCGTCGGAGAAAGGAAGAAGAGGAAAGTGGCTGCGGCGGCACTCGGCGGCGGCTGGGGTCGGGTACACCAGGGCTCGGTTGCGGCCTCTTAATGAAGCTCTCAGAGGAAGGTTGGCTAATCCCTATGGCTTTGGTTGATCTCTCCTTCACAACTCAAGGGAAACTCCAAACTAGGCTTCTTACCTTTAACCCCGGCGACCCGAGCGGCCGGCCGTTTCGGCAGCTGAAGGGACGCGGCGGTTGCGAGCTGGAGAGGCTGGTGGAGCTTCAGTTACGAAGGGGAAGAGGCAGGGTACACTCCAACACGTGAATACAAGTGTTTAAATGCACATTTGCACAAAACCCCCTACACAAAGATCCTAAAACTCTAAGGTCCCTCTGTAGGTGACAAATGCACCCAGCACCCCAACTTATAAGCCTCATAATTTTTGGTACATAAAATATTAGGGTTTCTTCAAAAATACCCACTTTTTCAATGTATTTCACGCTTTTCGAGGCACTCGAGTCGCCGAAACTGAAAATGGACTTCGCCACGACGTCCGGCTCGTCGAGACCTTCAAAATAGGCTAATCATTTGTTTGATTTGGTGCTCGTATGAAATCTCGGGCCATCTTGTTCTGTATGTCGCAAACCGACGCACGCACTTCGATGCACACGGGTCGCCAAACGCGAAATCCGTCAGTGCCATTGCGCTCAGAACGTCGAAATTAGCTAGGATCCATTACTCATACTCCTATGTTAAAATTCCAGATAGTGGTTCGACCATTCATGATCACAAGGGGTTAAAAATTCAAAGGTTACTATTCACTTAAGTCGCGGGCCCACTTTTTGATTTCTGATTTCTGGAAGATCCGACCGTCGGATCGAAAACATATGAATATGAAACTTCTATGTTTCGACGAGACGATCGCAATGGTGATCTCGGATTTTCCAGATCAGACCCCGATCAAAAGTCGATATTTCTGGGCCCACTATTGGCCCACTAACACTCCACTTTTGCCAAAATGACAAATTTAAACATTTAAAGGCAAACAGAGACTTTCAAATTCTAGATTTCTACATAAGGTTCAAAACAATGACCTGATACTGTAAAAATGACCATTGATCCTTATTCTAATTGTGTTGGTTGACAACATAATGATTTAACATATATTTGGACCTGTATTTGATCAATAGATTGCTTGTACTAACTTTTACTCTTTTAGTTCCAATCTTTATAGTTTAAGTGAGTATTTGGTTAAG
Source organism: Tillandsia leiboldiana (assembly GCA_029204045.2). Lineage (NCBI taxonomy): Eukaryota > Viridiplantae > Streptophyta > Magnoliopsida > Poales > Bromeliaceae > Tillandsia > Tillandsia leiboldiana. The sequence continues at coordinate 19,442 of JAQNDB010003413.1, read as the reverse complement.
TTAAAAGTTTAGTGCTTGGCTACTGGTTACTTTACTCTGCTTAACTGCCTATTAGACCCTTAATTACTCTTTTCTAGTGGGTACTGACAAAAAAAGTTGTCAATTTTTTTTTCTCCCAAAAAATCAGTAAACTCTGTTAGGGGTTGATTTAATAGCCTTTAGTGGGCCTTAGCTTTTTTGGAGAAAAGCACAAAAGTTGACCTTGAGTTCTAACAAACTGGGCTGTAAGAATGACAAGCAGGGTAAGAAAGAAGTTAATTAAAGCTTGTACTGGGACAGCAAAAGCCATGCTTTTAAGTGCCAATCATATTAAAAGTTTAAATGTACGCTTTTATAAATGATCCAAGCAAGCTATTTTTCTTTGAGAGCATTATCTAATAGTAAGTACAAGTAAAGTAACTGACTCACCCGTTGGTATTTAGTTATAATGTTGTCTTTTTTTTTTTACTTTGTTCTTTTCTTTAATCTTAACTGATTTTTTTTTTTTTTTTTTTTTTTTTTTTTTTTTTTTTTTTTTTTTTTTTTTTTTTTTTTTTTTTTTTACTATTCTTAAGATATTGTGCAGTTATTTATGGATTTGAAAATTATTAAAGGATGGTTGGATTGGCCAAGGGGAAGTAGACAATACTTGGAGGGTGTTGGTGGTTTTCTTGATTTTGCATTCAGGAACCCAACTTCTGATAGCAAAATTTGGTGCCCTTGTGTGAAGTGTGTCAATAGAAGTAAGCTGAGTCGGGAAGATGTTTACGAACATTTAGTGTGTAATGGAATGCTTCGTGGTTATCGACAATGGACTTTTCATGGTGAGCCAATAGTGCAAAGCACATCCTATTCTAGACATCACGCAGAAGATAATTATAGCATGCATGTGGATACGCATCAGCTATTAACTGATGCATTTGGATGTGGAGAAGATGATTCGATGCCTTGTCCATCGGATTCTATGGATACACCAACACACAGTCAAAATATGGAAGCTGGGATTTTTTTTGACTTGCTTTAAGATTGCACATCAAGAGTTGTGGCCAGGGTGTGAATTGACAAAACTTTCATTTCTCGTCCTTTTATTTTACACGAAGAGTACAAACAAATGGAGCAACAAATCCTTTACCGATTTGCTTGAGATTTTACAACTTGCAATACCTAATGGTAAAAGTTTACCCAAATCCTTTAACGAGGTAAAGAAGATTATTAAGAAACTGGGCCTCGGATATGAAAATATTCATTCTTGCCCGAATAACTGTCAACTGTATTGGAAAGATAAGGCCAATGATGACACTTGCTCCATTTGTGGAGCCTCAAGGTGGAAGAAGTTTAGCGATCGAGCTTCTTCAAATAAGAAGAAAAAAAAAAGGGGTACTCCAGCTAAAGTCTTGCGTTACTTTCCTTTGAAACCTAGACTTAAAAGGTTATATATGTCGAAGCATACATCAACTTTGATGAGATGGCACGAAACAAACCGCATGAAAGATGGCGCGTTGAGGCATCCTGCGGACTCTCAAGCTTGGAAAAGTTTTGATTCCAATCACCCTGAGTTCTCCTCTGACTCACGTAATGTTCGGCTTGGATTAGCTACCGATAGTTTTAATCCATTTGGGAAGTTTAGTTCAAGTTACAGTTGTTGGCCTGTTGTTCTAGTACCGTATAACTTGCCTCCTTGGATGTGCATGAAAGCAACGTCCTTTATGCTTTCTTTACTTATTCCTGGACCAAGTGCGCCCGGAAATCATATTGATGTCTACTTGCAACCTCTTATTGAAGAATTGATGGAGTTGTGGGAGGTTGGAACAGACACTTATGACTCCTCTTGTGATGAAACTTTTCGACTCAGGGCAGCACTTTTGTGGACAATTAATGATTTTCCTGCATACGGAAATTTGTCGGGGTGGAATGTACATGGAGCGTTCGCTTGCCCTTGTTGCAACGTTGATACTTTCTCGAGACGGTTAAGACATGGCCATAAATATTGCTTCATGGGCCATCGTCGTTTTCTAGAACCAAACCACAAATTTCGTTATAATAAGGACTCTTTTGATGGTACTGAAGAATTTGGTGATGCACCCGCGACACCTACTGGGACTATGATTTTGCGTCAGTTAGAGAAGATGACTGATTTTGATAATTCACCAACATGGAAGAAGAAGAGTATATTTTTCACATTGCCTTATTGGGAATCTAACTTTTTGAGACATAATATTGATGTCATGCATGCAGAGAAGAATGTGACTGAAAATGTCTTTGGTACAGTGTTAAATATAGAAGGCAAGTCGAAGGATAATTTGAATACTCGTCTTGATTTGCAAGAACTGAAAATTAGAGAAGACCTTCATCCTCAACCGATAGGTCCAAACAAGCTATATTTGCCATCTGCCTGTTACACAATGTCTCGAAATGAGAAGCAAGTATTTTGCAATTTGCTCCGCAACATCAAAGTTCCTGATGGGTATGCAGGAAACATCTCAAGATGTGTAAATTCTGCACAATGTAAAATTTTTGGGCTCAAAAGTCATGATTGTCATATATTGATGCAACAACTTCTGCCTGTTGCATTACGAGGACTTCTTCCAATGAATGTAACCCTACCATTATTTGATCTAAGTGGTTATTTTAGAGAATTATGTTCAAAAGTTCTTCACGTACATGAATTGGAGCAACTTGAAAGTCGAATTGGATTAACAATGTGCCATCTAGAGATGATTTTTCCTCCAGGATTTTTCACTATTATGGTGCATTTAGTCACTCATTTGGCGAAGCAAAGATTGCCGGACCGGTTCAGTATCGATGGATGTATCCTATTGAACGGTACGACTGTATATAGAGTAGTCATTTATGTTTTTTATGCTAATATTTATTTATTAAATCAATTTATGTATTATATTTTTGTCGATTAGGTATCTTGGCACCTTAAAGTCTTATGTGCGTAATAGGGCTCGTCCAGAGGGCTTGATTGCAGAAGCTTACTTAGCGGATGAATGCATGACATTTTGTTCTCGATACATAGAAGGTTTCGAGACGAGATTCAATCGGTCTACGAGAAATGATGATAAGGTGAAAGTTGAAGAACATTCAACTTTGGCGATGGAATCAATTTTATTCCCTCGTGTGGGACGACCGATAGGAAAGCCTACTAATTACATACTTAATCATTTGGAAAAAGTACAGGCACATCGCTATGTACTTTTCAATTGTCCAGATGTCGCGCCATTTCTTAGGTAAGTCAAGAACTTAAACTAATATAATGCATTACTATTTTACTTTTCAAAAAAATTCAATTGACAAATTTAGAAAATTTGTAGAGACCATGCTGCGGTGATTCGAAGAAAAAGTCGACCACGTCGTCTCTCTTTGAGAAAAGTAGAGCGTGCGCAGAATGAAAGATTTCATGAATGGTTTACTGAACATGTAAGAATTATAAATTTATAAAAATATATAACTAATTTGAATTCGAGTATTTAGAAATAAAAATAAAAATGTTTACGATTTCAGTACCTAATTTAATGAAAATAACACATATTCACTATTTTATTTATGACTATAGGTTTTGAGATTGGAGAGGGATGGACATGTTCAGCATCTCAAAGAAGAGATTAGATGGCTTGCTCGTGGACCTAATGAAGTAGCAAAAAAATTTCGAGGGTTTAACATTCGTGGTTATAGATTCCGGCCAAAACGTTATGACAAAGAAACCCAAAATAGTGGAGTTTTTTTAACGGCAAAAACATCAAGTTATGCACGGGTTAGCGATAACAATCCAATTTTTGGAGATATCACTTACTATGGAAAGGTGTTGGAGATTATTGAACTCGATTATTGGGGAAAATTTTCAGTTGTGCTGTTTAAGTGTGAGTGGGTTGATGTCACTCATGGAAAAGGATTGAAAAGAGATGAGTATGGCTTCACTCTTGTAAATTTTTCACACTTGATACATACAGGCGAGAAATTGGAGGACGAACCATTCATCTTTGCGACCCAAGCTGAACAAGCATTTTATGTGGAAGATGAACTAAATCCTGGATGGTCTACTGTCATAAAGTTCAAGCCTAGAGATGTGTACGACATGGGTGACGACATTTTGGTAGATGTGAAAGATGAACCTTATCATGTTTCACTTCTGGAAGACTTGTTTGATAATCCACAAGATAGTCATTTTTGGGTTAGAACAGATGTTGAGGGAACAACTATTGATGCCTGTAGTAATTCTGCTAATGAATCATAGTGTAGTTGTTTAGATGAACCATTGGCGTGTTGTCTTGAATTAAATTGCTTTCCTAAATTTTGAATCACATTGTTATATTCATGCTCTTTTGATGTTGCAAAATGTATTGCTCTCTCTCTCTCTCTCTCTCTTTTTGGGGGTGTGTCTTCAGTTTTTTTTTTTAGATTTATACATATCCCTTTATCTACTTTTCTCTGGAAAAATTTTCCTCAAATTTATTGAGGAAATAGATTTAATTTTGTTTTTTTAGATTTCCTTTCTATTTCCATTTTGGACATCGTTACATTACATCTTGGTAGATTGGAAATACTGGATTTTTGCATTTTTCTGGGATTTTTTTTTTCTATCAATACAACCAAATTTTGATGTTTTATAAATGAATGTGGAATATATGTAAATATATAAATATGAATTGCTTTTCATTAATCAAAATCTCAATTAAATATTCATATCTTCAAAGTTTATATGACATATTAGATGCACATTTGTTGTAAGTACCAATAAATGGTATTGTGTAATTTGGATTTCTCTTTTCCCTGATTTATAGGGCCCTGAAATGTGTTGATGTTGAATTAATTAGCTCTGTCACCAATCTCATTTACAAGTTTTTGTTCAGTGTCCTTCTTGAGACTCACAAAACCCCATCTAAGTTAGTTTAAAATTTGCAAAACAGAAGAATAATTTAATAGGAAAAAGGAAACTATATAAAACTATTTATAACACCCCTGCTCACGTGCACGATATAACAACAGATGAGAATTTAATCCGTCAAACATCAGTTGTGGCGAGTTCAGGGGCTTTCCAAGATCTCCCGGCGGTGGCGGAGGATCCTCGATCTTTGAGGTGAGCGTGGCTTTGGTGAGTTAGGAATCGATCTAGGGTTCATTTGACCCTAATTAGTTTGCCACATTATTTATTTTCTATACATTTGGGGTGATGAAGGTTTTGTGTTTCTCCTAATTAGATTTATTATGTGCTTTTGACACCATCATTAGTATTGGTAGATGAGTTTTTGTAGGCCTATGTAGAGGAAAAGACCATTTTCTCTTTCCATGTTCATCTCTTATCTGTATGAGAGTATAGATAGATAGGGGATTTATTTTATATGTAATTTTGTACATATGGTGGCTTTTGATTAGCCCAATGAATGCATGCCACATAAATGTGTAAATAGTTACTATAAGACCATCCTGTTAGCACCAGGAACACAGTTAGTCCATTTGGAGTACAATTTTGCCATGGACATTTGTTAATCTTAAAAGCTAAATTAATTCATCTACAAAACCAAACAATAAACTATGCAATGCAGAAGCCACAACTAATACAATATCTTAAGTATTATCAAATGGATTCCTTTTTCACTTTCCAACTCAGTGTTACTTTGTTGTATAAACAAAGTTTCCGCGAACCAACCGGCAACATGATCATCTTTTCCCTCATTTCTGCACTGAAGTTTTAACACTGCTATGGCTCAATACCTATAGCACAAACACAAGAAACTCAACTTTTACAAGTTTTTCTACAAATCAGATATAAGAGAATAGATAAGTAGATAGTCCCTTATATATAGTAAAAATTGTATAAGAGAATAGAAATTACCTGCTTCAATTGCATTCCTTGCAGCCAGTCTAAAATCATTAACAACTCCAGGGATCTCATCACTTCTTAACCGTCGAGGACTGGAGCTTGTTATAGCATTGCCATCGTGCATATCCTGTGGTGCTAGTGGCTTGTTTGTGCTTGAGATTGGTGCTTGTCCATTAGGCAGGTTTTCTGAAGAAGACATTTTGGAAGGGTCAGTGGCCACCCCTTCTTGGGAAATTATATGACCTAAGTACTTCACCTTGTCTTGACCGAAGCTACATTTACTTCTCCTTGCGTACAGCTTGTTCTTTCTCAATTCTTCGAGAACAGTCCGTAGGTGTACTTCGTGGTCTTTCAGGTCCTTACTATAGATTAAAATATCGTCAAAAAACACTAACACGAACTTCCTTAAATATGGCTCGAATATACAATTCATAATTGCCTGAAACGTCGCGGGTGCATTTGTGAGACCAAATGGCATGACTCGATTTCATAGTGCCCTTGATGAGTCCGGAAAGCTGTTTTAGGTATATCAGAGGGATTCATTCTGATCTGGTGATATCCCGACCTCAGGTCTATCTTCGAAAAGTAGCTCGAACCCCCTAATTCATCCACTAGATCATCTATGATCGGAATAAGGAATTTATCCTTCACCGTCTGCTTGTTAAGTTGCCTATAGTCGATGCACATCCGCCAACTTTCGTCTTTCTTCTTTACAAGCAAAGCGGGCGATGCGTAGGGGCTGTTACTTCGCCAAATTATAGAGTTATCCAACAATTCTCTAATTTGTCTCTCAATCTCCCCCTTTTGTTCATAAGAGTATCGGTACGGCCTTACATTCACCGGAACACTGTCGCTCTGTAACAGGATTTGGTGGTCCTGAGATCTTGGTGGTGGTAATGTTTTTGGTTCCAGGAAAACATCTTGGTAACTCTCTAAAACTTGTTGTAGCGTTGAGTGAATTGGCGTATCTTCTCCAGCACCCTTTGGACTTGCATCGCTACTTATAAGATAGCACTCTCCCTCACCCATCTCTTGATTCTACTGGGCTGTCGATATCAATTTCAATTTAACTCCCTCTTCGATCCCCTTTAACTCTAGCAGTTGGTCCTCCTTGGTAATGGTAACTGAGTTAAGAGAGAAGTCAAAGGTGACCCTACCGTAGGACTTGAACCAATCGATTCCCAATACTATACTTGACCCTTCTAATCTGATCACTCTTAGATCCATGGCGAATGCTTGTCCTTGCATTTCCCACGAAAACTCTGGGCACTTGAGCTTACTGAGTACCTTGTGCCCATTGGCCACTGTCACCACTAAGGGTGGTGCTATCTCCATCCGTGCCTTCACTCCTCGGGCCACTCTGAGGTCGATGAAGCTATGTGTACTCCCAGTGTCTATCAATATGATAACTGTCTTGTTTTTGGTCTCCCCTCGTATCTTTATGGTGTCCTGCGGCCTCTCGCCACTCAGGGCATGGACCGATACTCCGCTTTCCTGCAGCTCTTCGTCCATTACAGGGTCGTTTACTTCCTGCTCTTCTTGTTCTGCAAGCTCCTGTAAGTAGCCTTCATCATATATCTCCTTAACCACATCTATGTACTGCACTTGGTTATTTGATCTTCTCACATGTGAAAGATCTGAAATGGATTCTTCTGTCCCTTTATTTATGCATTCTACAATGTGAAACAGATGCAGCGATTCTCATCATTATTAAATTTCATATTTGCGGAGATTTTTTATCTGCTTCCGAAAAAAGTAAATTGGCTAGCAACATAGGTTTTAGCTTTGTTTATTATTGGTCATATATCTTATTTTAATTCTAAATCTCCACTTACAGTGCTTGTGATGTTTGTGCATAACACAAAATAATCTCATTTCCATGCTTATGCATATAATCTTTTTTACTTTTCCTGTGATATAATCAGACAAGAAGCTGCTGGTGCTTTGTGGAACTTGTCATTTGATGATAGAAATCGTGAAGCAATTGCTGCTGCTGGTGGTGTTGAGGCCTTGGTATGGTTTACATGATCCTTGGGCCAGCATTTTTTTTGCCATCCAGATCTTGCTTTTCTTGAAATATATGTGCTTTGACGTTATTATTTGTGAGCATTAATTTTCTAGATTTTGTTACTGAAGTAATAATATTATAGAACTACCATGGCTAAGGAGGATGATTAGGTTCATGTGGGGACTGATAATCCTAATCTATGTACTTTGTATCAGTGTAACAAGTATATATTAGGGAACTATTTCATAATTTGTTTTTCATCCTGCTGAATTTTGGTCAATTAATAATATGTAATTGCATGATTAACCTGACTTAGCGAAATTTAACTTGAAACACTGCCACTACTAGAGAAGGAAAGTAAACAAGGTATTAAGATCTTGAAAAAGTGTAAATAACTTTGCACCATAATCTCCTATGGAAACTTTGTTAATTTAGAAGAGTTGAATCAAAAGTAACAGTGGTGAGGACTCTCCTTACATTGAGTACCCTTCAACAAAACATGACAAATGATCTGAGAAAAGCAAACTCATTGGCCGATCAAGCTAGTAAAACCATTTTACTAAATGGGACTAGAACCAAACCTGATGACTTTCCGTTTTGATCTGTCCATTTGACTTGTCCAATTAAAAAAAGGTACTACTTTATTGTATAGATTTTAAAGATGCTATTTGTTTTACTGCACATCTAATCTCATTTAGTTGACTTTAGCTAGTGTGAGTACTTCAGTTGTCAGAACAAAACTTTCTTGGTCTGAAGATTTCTATATATTATCAGTTTATTTTTATGTTTGTATTTAGGTTGCACTTGCACAAGCTTGTTCAAATGCTTCTCAAGGCCTTCAGGAGAGGGCGGCAGGTGCCTTGTGGGGACTGTCAGTGTCAGAAGCTAATAGGTAATAATATTATCAATATAGACTGTCATATTGCTTTTACATGTTTCTAGCATAGAAATTTGCCTCAACTGTTGTCTAAATCCCATCAAATAGGACAGCCTTTTCCAATGTATATGGTACAGCAGTTTTATTGTGATCTCTCGCTGCATTTTCTGCATCAACCATTGAAAGTATTAATTGAATATCTCTTTTTTTATTTTTATTGATGTCAGACATTTTACAGTTAAAGTGGTAATTCCTGGTACATTTTGACTGTTAATACTGGATCCATCAGATGTTGAACTGAAGTACCGGAATAAAGTGTCATGTGCACTTAAAGAACGATGCATCACAAGCTTTGCCAATCTGTATAGAATAACTTACTCCTGTCAAAGCTCGACACTAGCATATTCCAGTTGGTCCCCCCCCCCCCCCCCCCCCCCCCCCCCCGTCCCCCCCCCCCCCCCCGGTAATGAACTAAAACTTTCTCACCTTTTCTGATGCCATGTGAAACTAATGATTGGTAGTGTCTCTTTATTGACATACTTAGTTCGCAGTTGAAGCGATCAATTATTACGTTCTTGTATCTGATTAGTTTATGAGACTAACAAACTACTGAATCAAACAACAAGCTATTTTTCAGTTTGATATTCTCTCGGGGGTCAGCAGTACCAATCTTTTTTACCAATTTAGCTGTCTCTGTCATGGTTCCGAGTCAAATAACTTTTACCGTGTTTTGACACTATTTCCTGACCAAATTGACTGATGTTTTGTTGAATTTACTAGTTTAGTCATTATTCTTTGTTATTTTAAACTAAAAACTGGTCTTTGTGATGCAGGACCGAGATAGGGGGTCCTATGTTTTGGAGGGTTATAAAAAATAGGAGTTAAATTTGCTAAACAAAAAAGTAAAATTTTTGTTATTATTGAACAAAGAAAAATAAGAGTTGGGGAAGAAGAAAAATCAAAATAGATTTGAAAATTTTTATTTTTCTTTGAAATTTCTGAGATTTTTTTTATTTTTAAAATTTTTGTGATTTCTAGAAATTTTTGCAGTAACAATTTATAAAATTATGGAAATTAAAGAAACAAAATAGAAGATCCTGAAAAATAAATAGAAAGAAAAAGAAGATGAGGGAAAACAATTAGGACTAACTGTTGACCTGAACTCACTTCGGGCTAAGATTCACTCTGGTGCTATATTCACTCTAGGGCATGCTTGAGCAAAGGAAAATGTGCTCCAAAAGCTCCATATAAATTTTATCAATTTCCAATGTCATTTATGTTTTGAAAAGGGAGGCTTGAGGCCTTATTTGTAGAGTTTCTTATACAGCAGCCTAATGTGAAAAAAAAAAATCTAATAAAATCCAAATCCTAATTCCTAAGAAAAAGAAAATTGAAATAAAATTCTCCATATATAGATCATTTCTCATATGGTAATAAAATAAAATTCTTCAAAATTAGATCCATCGTCGTTTGGTATCTCATATTCCATGTAAGGCAAGAGAGATTAATTTGGTTTCTAACCAAATCAATCCACAAGGTCCAGTGAATCGAACCAATGGATCTAGCCAATTGGATTTGTTTGTTCCTGCATCAATATGTTTTCTTTTTTTTGTTTGTTTTTCTTTTTTTATATGGTTTAAATTTAATTTTTTCTTTTTCTGGTCCTAGCATTGCAATTGGACGAGAAGGCGGAATTGCACCTCTAATTGCATGTAGAAACTCGAAATATTTTATTTTAATAAATAGAGTAAAAGTGACTTTTGAACTGGTTTTGAATTTAAAAGACCTTTGTTGACCTATAGGGTCAATCGCCAGTGTGCAAGTCGCACTATGCACTAGACAAAAAGACTATTTTTCAATCCGGACGTGATCTTGGAAATCCGAGATGACCGTTATGATCGTCTCGTCGAACTGAGCGAGATTCATATTCAGCACTTTTCGATCTGACGATCGGATCTTCCAGAAATCGATGAAGAAGCGGGCGAAATAGCCGCGACCAATGTAATATGCGCACAGTGTCACTTAAGTGAATACTGCAGATGAACAGTAACCAATTTTCGGGACTCCGACGAATGCAATGTTGACCAGATTCACTGTCCGGAATCCGAACATAGTGATCCAGGTAGTCGTTTCGATCGGTTTCATCGTTCTGGACGCAATGGCACTGACAAAATTTGCGTTTGACGAGCCTAAAGCACCGTAAAGCGTGCCGAACTGTATAATTTACAGTATAAAATGGAATTTAAAAATTATGGAGCTAAATTTTAGCGAAACCAAAATTGCTACCTGATAGGTTTCGTCGAGCCGGACGTCGTGGCGAAGTCCATTTTTCGTTTCGACGACCAGAACGCCTCGAAAATCATAAAATAAGCGAAAAATGTGGTATTTGCACAATAAACCCTAGTATTTCATGTCTCGATTTGCGTGCCACCTCTGTGGTGAGGGTCTAAGCTGCAAGATGAACATGCTGTAAAGGACCCAGCTCTAAATGTCATAAGTTAAGGGGTTAAAATGCAATTGTGCTCAATGCACTATTTAAACACCAACTATGCTAGGGTTTTCCTTTTAACCCTAGACCCGTAGCCCTGCCCTAGCCGCACCCTCTAACAACATCTCCTCCTCCTCTGCGTTTCCGCACACCGCCGGCCGCCGCACCATCTCGTCAGAAAAAAAAAAAAACAAGAAAACCCACCTTGCTTTCGAGTGGGATGGGGGAGGGGTCACCATTGGCCTTGGGACCTCTCCAATCCACAACTGAGAGCATCTTCAGCCACCAGGGAGCCATATCCCAGAGTCCCGGCGCCCAGGACCGCCGCGCGCCGCCGGCCACCATCTTCTCTTCCTCGGGTCCGAGAAGGTAAGCCCTCGGTTTTGTTGGGTTTTTCCTCCACTTAGCCCTTGGAAGTCGAGTCCTGATATTGAGAGGGTGCTCCAGGTGTAGTACCGCGGCCTCTCGACCTCCGGTTGCCGTCGGGTGGAGAAGGGTCGCCGGAACCCTAGTTTTGGCCGGGGTTCGTGCGCGCTGCCTCCGGAGCTCCGGTGTTGGATCCAACTTGACCCAAAAACTTCTGTTGGTCCCCAGGAATATCCCCAAGAAGTTTGGGAGATTTTGGTGCATTGTGGAGTGCGGGGGAGCAAACCCTAAATCTTGGGTTCTTGTTCTCGGCCGCCCGCCGCCGCCGTCGCTTCCTCCGGCGCCGGCCAACCATGGTAAGTATCCTGGCACCTTAAGAATGTGTTTAGACCAGTTGCATGCAAGCCATGCGGGGTTTTTTCGAAGTTGCCATTAATGGGTTTGAAAAGCTTCGTTTTCTTCCTCCTCGGGTTGGGGGTGCACAGGAGCTTAAAAGCTTGCACTGCTGAGGTCCATTGCACATCTGGACGTCCAAGAAAGGTGGTGCTCACCTTTAATTGAAGATTGACCGAGGGGCTAGTAAGCTCGGCCAACTTGAGCTCTATCAAGAGAAGGTTGAGATCATCTTGCTCCAGAAATTAAACCGGCTGTGCTGCTACCTCCCACAGGTGAGCCCCCAAGCTTTTGAGATGTTCTCTAAGTGATACTCATCTTGGTTAATTCCCAGAAATTCTGAATGTATAAAATGCCAAAGTCGAGCTCTTGTTTGATCATGTTAATCCCACACGTGTGTTTGGTGGATTTGCTGTGGCTTAGAGGTGAACCTCTACATATTTGAGGACCCTTGAGGATGATGCTCACACTGAAGTTGAGAAAGAACCCTTGTCTAGATAATTATTACAACATTGAGCCTCAATATACAATAATTATGGGCCAATCTGCGTTTGGGTTGCTCAAATTGAGTCCAGACTGTGAGCACGAAGTCCAGCACATCGAAATATAATTACTGGTAAAATATTGTGATTTATGATGCTTTAGGTTAAAAGTTATAAATTAATTAGTGGTTTGAGCTCTCAGTGGTTATGGGCCAACTTTGCCCTCGGACTTCGTGTCAGCCCAAGCTTGTGAGCACGAGCTTCATCTCGTCGAAACGGACGCGACAGAATTTACAGAACCGCTTTTGGATTCCCGGATTGGGAGATCGAGTCGAAACAGTGGATCAAGTCATGTTATTATGCAGTTTTAGAATGTTTTAGGTATCATGATGCAAAAAAAATAATGCTCTGGCTGTCTTTAGACAGTAATTACATATCTACTGAGCATTTTGTTTAAGTTCCATGGACTCCGGTTGAGCGGAAATTTGATACCGTTCCGTAAATTGGCAAAATTGCCGGTTTTACGGTTTACGGCACGAGTTCGCGTTCCGGTTTGGATTTTGGATCGTTGTTGTTGTCTCAGGTTATCTACGACACTGTCCTGGTTGGTCTAGTGTCTCGTGATTATCGTCAGAAAACCCCGAAGTCCAAATCGGGCTCTAAAAGGATTGCTAAGGTCATTTTGGTAATTACGGACTCATGTGGTCCTGATGTAGATCCTGTTTATTTGAACGTCAAAAATATGATGTTCGGGATCAGCAGTTGTGGTTTAGCAGATTTCTGTTAGTTGTAGACCGTTAGCGGGTCGATTTACAGTTATTTGGCTTCTCGAGTTCCAGTGTAAATTGCATTATAGAGTTCTCGGGATGGGATTGAGTGAGTCTGCTTTTGATTTCAGTTATATGTTCAGGGCCCAGTTGTTCAGCACCAGCCTCCCAGTAGCTGTGCGGGAGTTCGAGGATCTGCCTTCATCCAGGTGGGTTATCTTCGGTCCGGGCTTTATCTTTTCGGCCCTCTGGTTGCTTTAGTCCAGTCGGACACCTGTTATTGACTAGCCTGTTGATTTTATCTACATGATCCTTCTGATTGATATGGATTTCCTTAGACCTGTCATATACCCCTGATGCTTACATCTACATGCTCTATGACTACTCCTGATAGATCTTGATCGACTGAGACGCACTATGATTTCATATACCTGTTTATTAGCTTATTGATTTGATCTATATGACCCATGATGACTTCATCTATATATCACATGATCTTCCCGATAGACATTGATTCCTCTGGATTGTCATATACACCTGTGCTTGACATTATCTGTTACGATTAGTCCCGATGACTGGATCTATTTGCTAGATGATCATTTCTGATAGACCTTGATCTACATGAGACACATCATATACATATATCTGTTCATCAGCTTTTTCAGTACATAGATCTGCATGATTAGATGATACTTGTTGATTCCTGTTAGCCGATATATTGTTGATATCTCGATATGCATGATTGATTGATCCTGATTGATAGATACTACTCGATGTTCCGATATGCATGATTGATAGATACTACTCGATGTTCCGATATGCATGATTGATAGATACTACTCGATGTTCTGATATGCATGATTGATAGATACTACTCGACGTTCCGATATGCATGATTGATAGATACTACTTGATGTTCCGATATGCATGATAGATTCTGATCGATATGATAGATGATTCCCTGATAGGATCTCGGCATGTGGCCGATTACTCGGTCACTAGACCGTGAGATTGATCAGTACGACTTGTCACGCATCGCTGTACTTCACGAACATTGCCGGGGTCGCTCCCCGTGGCTATTGTTCTTTACCGGTAAAGTGGTCTAGAGGAAGGACCCGTGAGCCCCAGATAGCACTTATGGGTGCGGGGTTATGTCAGTGGGATAGGTGCAGATAGTGATATGAGCCTGAGGTCCTCGTGACCAATACTGGCATTGATTGGGTACTTGAGTTCTTTTGTTGACGCATTCTTGTTATCTTGCGCTGTTATTGATAGATATCTTACCCTGTACCCTTACTGCTCAGTTCATGATTGATTATCTCGTTTACATACATAGACTTCCAGCATTTATTACTTGTAGTTTCATTACCCTTGATTACCTGCTTATTAAGTTATCTGTGGATTTTGTTGATTATCAGTAGATCTGCTTTATTATTCAGCTTTACCCTATGATTTTTACTATCCGCAGATTATTGTACCCAGTAGGTACGATTAGCTATTTCTCGGCTCGTCGTGCCCACTGGGATACACTCCGGTGTATCTCACACCCTCGGGTGACTGTTTTTCAGGTCGCTGGGTGATGGGATATCGGGACACGTTGGTGAGACGATTGCGATAGTATCGACCCTTATTTAGTCAGTGTATTTTATTTTCCGCATTTCAGTTTAATTATTATAAATTGACTAGTCTTGCATGCGTAGTTTAGACTACTCTGATATTGACTGATTGCGATTAGCCGTGCATGTATAGGAAAGGATCTGTCCAGTTGGGCAGGGAATTTACTATACATGTGGCGGTCTGTTACGCCTGGTTTGCGAACTCTGATTTATAAAAAAAAAAAAAAAAAAAAAAAAAAAAAAAAAAAAAAATAAAAAAAAATAAAAATTAGCCTGCTTTTCAAAACTCGGGGCGTGACCGATTAGATGGTATCAGAGAAATAGGTATACGGTACCTAGGAAGAGATGCTTAGGAATTGGTTAGGAACGAACCCTAGGATGACTTGTGTTCACGAGAGAGCGCAGGGTATTGGCATAGTGGTTTGGAGCTCAGGTGTGTTCACACACAGTTGAGTCTTTTTGTTGTGGTTATGAGTGGCGTTTGTACGCACTCTGGTCTTCGGGATCGTTGTTAGTGCAGGATTAGCCGCGGTTATGGTTTCGGCCGTGGGCTTGATTGTTTCAGTGGAGCCAGAGGGCTCAGATCAGTTACAGTACATGTGGTTGGAGGATTGACCACCGTTCTTGTCGTAATCATCCAGCTGATGGCACAGCAGTAGATGACTGCTAATATTGCACTGGTCTCACAGTTTGCTTAGAGGTTGAACAAGTTGTTGATCCTTCAGTGTCCCCAACTAGATATTGGCGACAGATCTTTGGTATTTCGCTTTTCTTTTGGTAAGCACGTTGGCTGCAGACAACGTACTGTCGAAAGAACAGAGAAAATACTCTGCCCTGTAATGGGGAGTATCAGATTGGGTCAAAATTTGTAGCCTTAGAGTTGTCGATACCTTGCGACTGATTACGTAGCCCTCGAATAAACTATATGAGCATTCCCTAGAGTATGACTCTAGTTGTAAGCTCCGGGAATAAAACTTTTTTTTAAGTTGTAAGTTTCAGGGACGAAACTTCTTTTAAGTTGTAAGTGATGTAGAAACTCGAAATATTTTATTTTAATAAATAGAGTAAAAGTGACTTTTGAACTGGTTTTGAATTTAAAAGACCTTTGTTGACCTATAGGGTCAATCGCCAGTGTGCAAGTCGCACTATGCACTAGACAAAAAGGCTATTTTTCAATCCGGACGTGATCTTGGAAATCCGAGATGACCGTTATGATCGTCTCGTCGAACTGAGCGAGATTCATATTCAGCACTTTTCGATCTGACGATCGGATCTTCCAGAAATCGATGAAGAAGCGGGCGAAATAGCCGCGACCAATGTAACCGTGTATGCGCACAGTGTCACTTAAGTGAATACTGCAGATGAACAGTAACCAATTTTCGGGACTCCGACGAATGCAATGTTGACCAGATTCACTGTCCGGAATCCGAACATAGTGATCCAGGTAGTCGTTTCGATCGGTTTCATCGTTCTGGACGCAATGGCACTGACAAAATTTGCGTTTGACGAGCCTAAAGCACCGTAAAGCGTGCCGAACTGTATAATTTACAGTATAAAATGGAATTTAAAAATTATGGAGCTAAATTTTAGCGAAACCAAAATTGCTACCTGATAGGTTTCGTCGAGCCGGACGTCGTGGCGAAGTCCATTTTTCGTTTCGACGACCAGAACGCCTCGAAAATCATAAAATAAGCGAAAAATGTGGTATTTGCACAATAAACCCTAGTATTTCATGTCTCGATTTGCGTGCCACCTCTGTGGTGAGGGTCTAAGCTGCAAGATGAACATGCTGTAAAGGACCCAGCTCTAAATGTCATAAGTTAAGGGGTTAAAATGCAATTGTGCTCAATGCACTATTTAAACACCAACTATGCTAGGGTTTTCCTTTTAACCCTAGACCCGTAGCCCTGCCCTAGCCGCACCCTCTAACAACATCTCCTCCTCCTCTGCGTTTCCGCACACCGCCGGCCGCCGCACCATCTCGTCAGAAAAAAAAAAAAACAAGAAAACCCACCTTGCTTTCGAGTGGGATGGGGGAGGGGTCACCATTGGCCTTGGGACCTCTCCAATCCACAACTGAGAGCATCTTCAGCCACCAGGGAGCCATATCCCAGAGTCCCGGCGCCCAGGACCGCCGCGCGCCGCCGGCCACCATCTTCTCTTCCTCGGGTCCGAGAAGGTAAGCCCTCGGTTTTGTTGGGTTTTTCCTCCACTTAGCCCTTGGAAGTCGAGTCCTGATATTGAGAGGGTGCTCCAGGTGTAGTACCGCGGCCTCTCGACCTCCGGTTGCCGTCGGGTGGAGAAGGGTCGCCGGAACCCTAGTTTTGGCCGGGGTTCGTGCGCGCTGCCTCCGGAGCTCCGGTGTTGGATCCAACTTGACCCAAAACTTCTGTTGGTCCCCAGGAATATCCCCAAGAAGTTTGGGAGATTTTGGTGCATTGTGGAGTGCGGGGGAGCAAACCCTAAATCTTGGGTTCTTGTTCTCGGCCGCCCGCCGCCGCCGTCGCTTCCTCCGGCGCCGGCCAACCATGGTAAGTATCCTGGCACCTTAAGAATGTGTTTAGACCAGTTGCATGCAAGCCATGCGGGGTTTTTTCGAAGTTGCCATTAATGGGTTTGAAAAGCTTCGTTTTCTTCCTCCTCGGGTTGGGGGTGCACAGGAGCTTAAAAGCTTGCACTGCTGAGGTCCATTGCACATCTGGACGTCCAAGAAAGGTGGTGCTCACCTTTAATTGAAGATTGACCGAGGGGCTAGTAAGCTCGGCCAACTTGAGCTCTATCAAGAGAAGGTTGAGATCATCTTGCTCCAGAAATTAAACCGGCTGTGCTGCTACCTCCCACAGGTGAGCCCCCAAGCTTTTGAGATGTTCTCTAAGTGATACTCATCTTGGTTAATTCCCAGAAATTCTGAATGTATAAAATGCCAAAGTCGAGCTCTTGTTTGATCATGTTAATCCCACACGTGTGTTTGGTGGATTTGCTGTGGCTTAGAGGTGAACCTCTACATATTTGAGGACCCTTGAGGATGATGCTCACACTGAAGTTGAGAAAGAACCCTTGTCTAGATAATTATTACAACATTGAGCCTCAATATACAATAATTATGGGCCAATCTGCGTTTGGGTTGCTCAAATTGAGTCCAGACTGTGAGCACGAAGTCCAGCACATCGAAATATAATTACTGGTAAAATATTGTGATTTATGATGCTTTAGGTTAAAAGTTATAAATTAATTAGTGGTTTGAGCTCTCAGTGGTTATGGGCCAACTTTGCCCTCGGACTTCGTGTCAGCCCAAGCTTGTGAGCACGAGCTTCATCTCGTCGAAACGGACGCGACAGAATTTACAGAACCGCTTTTGGATTCCCGGATTGGGGAGATCGAGTCGAAACAGTGGATCAAGTCATGTTATTATGCAGTTTTAGAATGTTTTAGGTATCATGATGCAAAAAAATAATGCTCTGGCTGTCTTTAGACAGTAATTACATATCTACTGAGCATTTTGTTTAAGTTCCATGGACTCCGGTTGAGCGGAAATTTGATACCGTTCCGTAAATTGGCCAAAATTGCCGGGTTTTACGGTTTACGGCACGAGTTCGCGTTCCGGTTTGGATTTTGGATCGTTGTTGTTGTCTCAGGTTATCTACGACACTGTCCTGGTTGGTCTAGTGTCTCGTGATTATCGTCAGAAAACCCCGAAGTCCAAATCGGGCTCTAAAAGGATTGCTAAGGTCATTTTGGTAATTACAGACTCATGTGGTCCTGATGTAGATCCTGTTTATTTGAACGTCAAAATATGATGTTCGGGATCAGCAGTTGTGGTTTAGCAGATTTCTGTTAGTTGTAGACCGTTAGCGGGTCGATTTACAGTTATTTGGCTTCTCGAGTTCCAGTGTAAATTGCATTATAGAGTTCTCGGGATGGGATTGAGTGAGTCTGCTTTTGATTTCAGTTATATGTTCAGGGCCCAGTGTTCAGCACCAGCCTCCCAGTAGCTGTGCGGGAGTTCGAGGATCTGCCTTCATCCAGGTGGGTTATCTTCGGTCCGGGCTTTATCTTTTCGGCCCTCTGGTTGCTTTAGTCCAGTCGGACACCTGTTATTGACTAGCCTGTTGATTTTATCTACATGATCCTTCTGATTGATATGGATTTCCTTAGACTTGTCATATACCCCTGATGCTTACATCTACATGCTCTATGAGCTACGACTCCTGATAGATCTTGATCGCTGAGACGCACTATGATTTCATATACCTGTTTATTAGCTTATTGATTTGATCTATATGACCCATAGATGACTTCATCTATATATCACATGATTCTTCCCGATAGACATTGATTCCTCTGGATTGTCATATACACCTGTGCTTGACATTATCTGTTACGATTAGTCCCGATGACTGGATCTATTTGCTAGATGATCATTTCTGATAGACCTTGATCTACATGAGACACATCATATACATATATCTGTTCATCAGCTTTTTCAGTACCTAGATCTGCATGATAGATGATACTTGTTGATTCCTGTTAGCCGATATATTGTTGATATCTCGATATGCATGATTGATTGATCCTGATTGATAGATACTACTCGATGTTCCGATATGGGATGATTGATAGATCCTACTCGATGTTCCGATAT
>JAQNDB010003412.1:0-29538 GCA_029204045.2 Tillandsia leiboldiana | reverse complement strand
AGGTCGGGAAGCTTTGTATGGACCAGAGGAAACATTCTATCAAGTTGGAAGGCTTCATATAGCTCTTTTAATTCCGCCATTGGGGGTGAGCTCGAAATCGAGCTTTGCTCACCGCCGTCGCCGCCGTGCCCTGTCGCGGGCATGGGTTCAGAAGTTTCAGTTAAGAGTTGTGAGGGAAGGTCTGTGACATGTGCTAATGGTTTGGGCCCAAGAACCTAGGGTTGATTATCACGATTTTTTCAATGCATTGAGCTTCATCTTCGTCTGCTTTTTTACCGAGCTCCGGCCAACCCGAGGGGTGTTGGGTCGAAACCAAAATGAGGAAGTTGTTCCTGCCAACTCCAAGGAATGTTTACTCCAAGTTATCAGCACTGTGTCCAGTAATTGCATGAGAAT
Source organism: Tillandsia leiboldiana (assembly GCA_029204045.2). Lineage (NCBI taxonomy): Eukaryota > Viridiplantae > Streptophyta > Magnoliopsida > Poales > Bromeliaceae > Tillandsia > Tillandsia leiboldiana. Next base: position 29,142 of record JAQNDB010003412.1, on the reverse strand, counting down.
CTTAGCTTGAGATTGGTCTTTGTATGTGGTTGTTAACAAAGTATGGACCACTAGATGTTTGATAAATGACTGAGAGAGGAAAAATGTGGAATTTGGGTTTTCTGTAAACATGAATGCTGCTCCAAAAGTCCCCTGAGCCTTGATGCTCACTTCGGCTCAAAACCAGATCTGTGTGGAACTAAGTTGGAGCATCGTACACATTGTTAGAGAACAAGGCTGTTGGATATCTTTTGATCCAGCGCAGTTCTGGGCTGCCCAAAGGTGAGCCCTATGTTCCTGGGCACTTTCCAGAGGGTAGTTTCATATACAAAGTTTTAAACATTGTTGAATGGATGAGTTAGTGTATAAACTAGCTTTAGGTTTAATATTGGCTAAAGTCCTGTCTTTTGGACTGTTTGAAAAATTGTAACAGAGAGCTCCTGGCTAATTTGGGGTCACTGAACGCGATGCTCGCGTTTAAATTAGGTTTTGGTGATCCAAAGAAACAAAATGGCTTTTAGGTATGTTAGTGCATATATTATGGGCAAAATTTGCCTCGGGACACGTGCTGCCACAAATGATTGAGGCACGGGGTCCAGCAAGACATAAGTAACCTGTTGGAAGTGACGGAATGTTAAATGAATCTCAGTTGAAAGAACGAGCGAAAACAGTGCCAAACTGGACTAAAGTGAAAATTTAAAAGCCCTAGGGGTCTAGATGCAAAAGTCACATTCATTACTGGTTAGTAAGTTGATTCCTGAACCTTAATTCACATTCAGGGTTATTCGGTAGCATCTGGTGTGCTGAGCGTACAGTTGGTTCAGTTTAGCCGCCTGCGTTTTATATCAGGTGGGTTGTTGGGTTATATGTAATAAGGATCTAAATAGGGAAAAAACACCTAGAGGGGGGTGAATAGGTGTAAACGTATAAACACTCAAAAATCGTTGCGATAAAAACCCAATGCGGAAATAAAAATAATACGCAAGATTTTTACGTGGAAAACTCCATCACCGGAGTAAAAAACCACGGGACCGATAACACGGCAGAAATCCACTAGAATTAAAACACGTACAAGGTGATTTACCGTACACACTTACGACTCAACCTTTTCCATACGCTCCTAGAGGATCTTCTCCGCTCGCTCCGCGACGCTTCTCGAATCCACGATCTGCGCCCAACGCCGAATCCACGGCGTCCAACGTCGAATCCACGACGTCCGACCGAATCCACGGTCTTCACCCAATAGCACCCTTCGAATCCACGAACGTGCCTCGCTCCGAATCCACGAGAGCGGTTGAACCTTGAATCCACAAGGACACGCGAATCCACGCGCCGATTTTTGGGGTAAATCGTTGTTTTTGGTGGTGATGATCCGCCGAATACTTAGATCAAAGATAGATCGGAAATACCATCTAAGTATTCATTAGTTTGATTCAACTCAAGATGTGAGTATGAAAACCTAGAATCAAACTAATCAATATAGATGAAGAAACATAGAGTATTCTCTAATGATTTCCTTTCTTCTCTATATGTGGATCTAGAGCCGTATAAGATGATATATGAAAATGACGGCTATTTGGATTTCCCTTTTGGATTAACCCTAGAAAAAGAGTCATAGGGTCTATTTATAGGTTAGAAACCCTAGGAAGGAGATAAGAATCAAAAACCTAACATTTCTGGAAATTTTACGGACGGCGATCCGGATCGGATTAGCTGTGATCCGGATCGTCGTAACGAGTCAGGCAATTCCAGAAAAACGAAGGTTCGGGATCCGGATCGAAGTGCTTGATCCGGATCGTTCATACAGTTCACCAAACATCAACGTTCGGGATCCGGATTGCGAAGCCTGATCCGGATCGTTCAAGGAAGATGGTAAACTCAGTGTTCGGGATCCGGATCAAGAGAGGCTACGATCCGGATTGAACTGGTGTATGAACGAACCACCTTCGGGATCCGGATCGAACAACCTGATCCGGATCCTGAACATGTCCCAAGTCCAGTTTTTGATTTTTATGCAATGAAAGATTCTTCCAAGTGTTTCTACACTACAAGAAGTATTCGGATCACACAAAATCTTTAGTTAAACATACCTGATCCTTTTGAATTCTTCTTTCTTGAGATTGAGTTAAATGATCCAACTTTCTTCACCTTCAATCTTCAAGACTTGAGACTTTCACGAAACTACGCCAACTCAAATTCCGTAACAATCTCCCCTTTGGCGGTTTCGTGACAAAACACAGATCCACTAAAGAAAATTCAAAAAGATATTTTTGTTGCTATCACCATACAACAAAAATTTACAATGGAGATCCAAAAATTTAAAAACATGAGATAAACTCCTAAAACAGACTCTAGACTTAGACATCTGTACTCTCTGCACAAAGAAATCATTCTTGACAAAAAGAGATCGTTAGATACCTCAAGAATATTTAGCATTCAAAACCTAGTACAGAGATAGAGTTTATCTGATCATCATGACATTTGAGAATTCAGATATGTAAGAGAATCATAGTCAAAAACCAACATATCTTCTATGCAATCAAAAACCAAATGTCATGTTAGTGAACATCAACTTGTTAGTCATATTACATGCCCAAATAGTTAGTCGAATAGTTAGTAGAGACATGCAAACAATCACAAGATGAAAACCAAAGTTGAAGTTGAAGTGATACTTACCTTGATGTATACAAAATTTTCACATCAGCATTGTTCATCATTGTACCTTGATGCAGTCATCATTGTTCATCATTGTACCTTGATGTATACAAGATCACAATTTTCACAATATCATTGTTCAAGTTCTCTAAACTCTCTCCCCCTTTTTGTCACAAACAAAGCCAAAATTACCAAAATTGAAGGAGAGTTAAAAATTTCAAAGAAAATGTTCCGAAATTTAAGAACTAGAACTAAGAGTAAGTCCTAAAAACTGAAAAACCTGCACAAGAAAAGGTTAAAAATCTGCAAAAGAATAAAAAGAAAGGAATCAGTCATCAGAGGCGGAGTCTTCAGAGCTCGTGCAGCCCAGCTTTTTCAAAATTCCTTTAAGCATTCCCGAGATCGTAGTACACTCTTGCTTCATCTGATGTATGTCCTTGGACATCTTTCTGAGTTCTAGAGCCATTTTATCTTGTTCTTGTTTATGGAAGACTCTAGGTTTCCCTTTTGGTCAGTTCTTCTGGAAGTTGAAGAACGTTGAGTGACGATTGACGGAGCAGTCTGACCTTCATTCCGAGGAGATCGTCTTGGCAAAAAGGGTGGATTGCTTGGCACATTCTTTTTCATGGCTTGCTGCTTAAGTATTGAGGAAGACTTCAGTAGCTTCTTTTTCTTTAGGTAAACCTTATTTTCTTCATCAATGCCTTGTTGTACTTCGTCAAGAAATGTGTCCCAATCTTCTTCGTCTTCTGATTCAGTGTCAATTTGAGAAATATTCCTTGGGTTCTCTTGACATGGTTCATTTATTTCAATACCTCGAGCTCGTCCAGGTCGTCGAGCAAGTCTTTTTCTTTTTAGGAAAATGGATGAAGAGGTCATTGGTGCTTTTCCTTTTTCCGCAGCAGTGAGCGGAGCTTTTCCGTTGATGTTTCTGCATGGGCTTTCCCTTTCGATGCAACAGAGGTTTTCTGTGGCGATTCTCCAGGATGTGTTTCATCATCTGATAACTCATCCCAGTTAACTTCATCCTTTTTAGCCCTCTTAGCAGTGTCTCTCGTATGTACCATAGCAGCAAGTAGGAAAACAATCCAAGTGATCACCATTTTGATTTCTAGTGAAAAAGAATCCTGTGAAGACCAACTCAAGAACACATGAAAAATTGTTAATTTTCAAAAATTTGAAAAATTGTACCCAAACAATCATAATCATGTAGAGAGACTAAGAATCAAATTAGTTTTGCAAAAGGACTTTTAAAAATAGATCAATTGCATGATTTTCGAAAATCCTTATTATATGCCCTAAAACCGAAATTTTAGAAATCGAAGCCTAAAAATCCGTTAATCAGGAGAATACCTAGCATATAATCAAAACTAATCTACCCAGAGTTCTTATTTCAAAAGAAATTTGATCAAAAACCATCCACAAACAAAGTTGATCCAAGAAATTCATCACGTTTGAGGAGGAAAAGAGAAAAACGGTGAAAAACCGAGATTTTGATCAATAAAACTTACTTGGAGTTGAAGAACTTGAGTTTGAAAGCTTCCAGGAAGGATGAAATCTAGAGAGAGAGGCTCTGGAAACTTTGGAACAAAAGATTGGAGTAAAAGAAATCAAAACCCTTTTGTTCTTTATAAAACCTAGCCGCGATCCGGATCAGTTCATGATTGCGATCCGGATCGGCTACCCGCAGTGAGAAACTGCGTTCGGGATCCGGATCGGCAGGTCCAATCCGGATCGTCAGCCCGCAGAAGAAACCTGCGTTCGGGATCCGGATCATCTTGCCCGATCCGGATCGGCTCCAACTTTTTCTTTAGAAAATTTCAGAGAAATTCAAGAAAAACCAGAAAAAGATTGTAAGCACAAATGTGTATCAACTTTAAACAAAAATCATCGTTTCATACAACAAGAATTAGATTATGCCAAATCTATCAATAATATCCAAAAATGAAACGAAAATTTACAAAAATTAAATCCCTTAAAGTTGAACACCTTCAATTACATCTAACTTGATCTTATGAGTAATGCCTTTATCAAATCATCAATTCAGTAAAGAAAATGAAATACAAAGATCAATAGATGTTTGAAATCCCAAATATAGTAGATAATGTATCTAGACAATCTGTTGAAGAGAGTGGCTCTTTGAGCATCTTTCTTTAAAAACCCACCTTATACCAACCTTGAAATTTGACAGAGTCAAGTATTTCAACATGCATTTTACTTAATCAAAATTTGAACAACCATGCTTGGTATACATGTGGTAGCTGCACACAATACTCGGACGACCGAGGTGGTAGCTCTTTCCTCCATGTGGTGGTAGTTTTCACACTCCTCATTGGGATGTAACTCTTTCCACATCTTTTGAGCATTTTACTTTTCTTTGACTCCCCCTCAATTGGCTATCAATTATTTAAGATATAAAGTATTCAACCAAAAATTGATCTCGATTTCATACTCGACTAAGCAGTCAAATAAGATAATGACTATACCAAGAGATCATTGAGAGAGAGAAATTGACTTTGATCACTTAGAAGATGATTTAATTAACATAAATGATCATTGCAACAGTGAAATATTATGATGGCAAAAGCATAATAAATTTCTAAATGTGCGAAAAGATGCAATTAAAGTCAATTATGATCTATGCTCAATTAATGTCCTATGTACAAACATAGATAATGAACAAAACAAAACAAATACAAAACCTATCCTAAGCAAAGGTTTCAAAAAGAAGTTTATTTCAAGGAAAGCATTCCAATTGCTTTTCGTAAATGAATAAAACGTTTTTGATCCAAAGGTTTTGTTAGAATGTCAGCTAATTGATCCTCAGTTGAAATATATGAAAGTTGAAGAGTATTTGATTCAACTAGCTCTCTAAGAAAATGATATCTAAGTTCAATATGTTTTGTTCTAGAGTGCAACACAGGGTTTTAGAAATGTTAATTGCACTTGTGTTGTCACAAAGAATTGTTACTGAAGATGCTGAAATGCGGAATTCGCTCAATACGCTTTTCATCCAATGAGTTGAGTTGAGCAACTTCCAGCTGAAATGTATTCCGCTTCGGCAGTCGAGAGTGCTATGCAATTCTGCTTTTTACTGTGCCATGCAACAAGGCAATGGCCAAGATAGAAGCATGCACCACTCGTGCTTTTCCGATCATCCACTGATCCTGCCCAATCGGCATCTGAGTATCCCAACAATATCCAGACTTGTTCCCATAGGATACCAAATTCGAAATTAATTGATCCTTTGATATACCGGATGATCCTTTTCACCGCTTTCAGGTGAACCTCCTTTGGTGCAGATTGATATCTCGCGCAGATCCCAACACCAAAAGATATATCCGGGCGACTAGCCGTGAGGTAAAGTAGACTTCCAATCATACTTCTATACAGTTTCTCGTCTACATTCTCACTATGTGCATTCACTTCCAAATCCCTTGTGGCTAGTTCCCATTGGAGTTGGAAAATCTTTACAATTTTCAAGATCAAACTTTTTAACCAACTCCATTGCATACTTGGATTGACTCAAGTGAATACCTTCATCATTTTGTTTAATTTGCAATCCAAGAAAATAAGTTAATTCGCCCATCATGGACATCTCAAATTCGCTTTCCATGGTCTCCGCGAATTTAGAAGCATCATTATCTCTTGTTGCGCCAAATACTATGTCATCGACATATATTTGTGCTACAATGAAATTGTTTTGATAATGCTTCACAAAGAGAGTCCTGTCAGCTCCCCCTCGAGTATAGCCCTTCTCCAAAAGGTGCTTTGGTTAACCTTTCGTACCATGCTCGCGGTGCTTGTTTCAGACCGTAAAGAGCCTTTTTCAAACGAAAAAACATGGTTAGGTTGTTTATGATCTACAAAACCTTTCGGTTGAGCCACATAAACTTCCTCATTTAAAAACCCATTTAGAAATGCGCTCTTAACGTCCATTTGAAATAATTTGATTTTAAAATGACAAGCAATAGCAAACAGTATACGAATGGACTCGAGTCTAGCTACAGGGGCGAATATTTCGTCAAAGTCTATACCTTCTACTTGAGAGTAGCCTTGGGCAACTAATCGTGCCTTGTTCCTGATGATAGTACCATCCTCATTTTTCTTGTTCTTGAAGATCCATTTGGTACCTATCACATTGTGTTGCTGTGGAGGCTTCGTTAATTCCCAGACTTTGTTTCGCTCAAATTGATGGAGCTCTTCCTGCATTGCTTTAATCCAGTAGTCATCCTGAAGAGCTTCATCTATGTTCTTTGGTTCGATTAAAGATACGTAACAAGCGAATCCACAAACCAACTGCCTCCGAGTTCTGACTCCTTCTTGTGGATCTCCAATAATATTCGATTCCGGATGATCCTTGGAGATTCGTAGCGTTTGTTGAAACGGAGTACTCGGAGATATATGAGATGATTCCTGCACATCAGATAAACTAGAAGAGCCATTAGATGCATCGTAATATTGGAAGTATTATCATGAGAGGATGCACTAGCAGGAGAATCATCATCTAGAGAGATATCGAGGGTAGATTTTCCAGATCCAAAGTGAAAAGCTTCATCTACTTTAACATTTATAGATTCTACGATCATCTTAGATTCCAAGTTAAAAACTCGATATGCTCTACTATTAGTAGAATACCCCAAGAAAATCCCTTCGTCACTTCGTGAGTCAAACTTTCCAAGGTTTTCACGGTCACGTAAAATGTAACACCGACTCCCGAAGATGCGAAAATATTTGATGTTGGGTTTTCTACCACACCATAGTTCATATGGTGTTTTAACGTTCCAGGGCGCAAGAACACTCGATTAATGACATAGACAGCAGTGTTCACAGCTTCAGCCCAAAAATGTAGTGGTAAATTCCGGCTATGAAGCATCACACGCGCCATCTCTTGAACAACCCTGTTCTTGCGCTCGACAACACCATTCTGTTGAGGTGTATAGGGTGCAGAGAATTCATGCTTAATACCGTTTGAAGTACAAAAGTCAATGAATTTTGAATTAATGAATTCTCCACCTCTATCACTTCTAACACGAATGATCTTTTCATTCTTTTCAATCATAATACGAAGGCAAATCTCGTGAAAAGAAACAAAAGTATCAGCTTTCTCTTTTAAAAATGCTACCCAAGAATACCGAGAGAAATCATCAACCAATAAAAAAATATACCATTTACCTCCCAAAGATGGTTGACGGGTCGGTCAAAAGAAAAAGAAGAAAAGAAAATAGTCTACATAAACTACACAAGATTTAATCGTAGAACGATTAAAGACAAGGAGGGGTTTCACCTTTGCATACCCAAACCTTTTGAGTTTTGGAGTATGTTGGCAATGGTTGAGAAGTTTTCCTTGATGAAGACGTCTTGCATGATTGGTCTTTTTCTTTTGTCATCGTCTTATTTGAAGTACTACCAATGTTCTTTCTTTAGGAAAATCCTTCTTTGAATTCCGGGGAGTGAACTTATTGGTAGTAGTTGCAAGATGTGGTTGATTTGATCTTTGAGCTCCAATCTTGCAATTTCTTTCAATGTGCCCTGCAAAATTACAACGAAAACATACCTTTGTGCTTGACGATTCTGAAGAGGATGAAGTAGGCTTGTTGTCGTTGGTTGTCATGATTTCCGGTGTCGGAGGAGGAGATACCGACTGAGGCACAAAGACTGTCCCAACCGAACTAAAATTGTCTTCAGTTCGATTGTATCCGAGGCCGAACTTGTTTGTTTGACCAAGACCAAGAAGTTTTATCCAACTTACTCCTTCCAAGAGAAAATTGCTGTAAGTCATCCTTGAGTTGGCAAATGGTCTCTGTCATTTCCAATTTTTCCCGTCGGGCCTCGCCGTAGAGCTTCAAGAAATAGTTCGCTTTGTTCACCATATCTATATAGTTCTTCTCGAGTTGCTCATTGGACTCTTGAAGGGAAACATTTGCTTTTATCAGATTATCCCTTTCCACTTCAAGATCGGTCGAGAGAGAAGTTACCCTTTTTACTTCTTCTTCGAGATCCTGCAATCTCCCTCTCAACCCATTGTTTTGCTTAGCCGGTTTCTTTAAATCCCGTAAAGATCTGTGATAGGCTAGAGCAAAATCTTCACCTTCCGAATCATCCGATTCATTGTCCGTTGCATTCTTTTCAACAGTGGAGTTGGGCAACGACTCGGATGTACTTGCCATAAAGCACATGAAGGGTGAAGATACGAACGCGTGGAATGCGGTGGAGCTCTTTTCTTCATCACTCGAAGACGACTCATTTGACGTTGAGTTGTCATCCTAAGTGACGACTTGCATCGCCTTCTTCTTTGCCGGATACTTGTTAGGACACTCCGTTGCAATGTGGCCGTAGCCTCGACATTTGAAGCATTGAAGTTGTCCTTCTGAACTTTTCTTATCCTTTGAGAAGTTCTCTTGCTTTCTTGACTTGTAACTTGAAGTACCCTTGCCTTTGTTCGACTTTCCGAAGGATGGAGATTTGCTTGAATTGCCCCTTCGAAAGTTGCGGCGAAACTTCCTTGTCAAGAGAGCGAGCTGCTTCTCAAATTCCTCCATAGAAAGGTTCTCGTCATCGTCTGAGGAGGATGTATCCGCGTCTTCTTCCTTAGTTGTTTTCAACGCATAACCTGAAGACTTAGAAGTGGATGCCTTTCCAGAAGAATTGTTAGTAGTAAATGTCATTTCATAAGTTTGTAATGAACCAACTAATTCTTCTACACGTATTTCGTCCGGGTGTTTAATAGTTTCAATGGCAGTAACCTTTGGGCGAAATCGTTCAGGAAGAGTTCTTAAGATCTTTCTCACAATCTTAAATTCTGGAATCTTCTCTCCCAGGTTAGCACATGAGTTTACGATATCTTGCAATCGTGTATAGTAGTCCGTGAAAGATTCATTTTCTGCCATTAAGATAGAGTCAAACTTGCTCGTAAGCATTTGCAGTTTCTGAATCTTCACGAGGTTAGTTCCCTCATGTGTAACCTGAAGAACATCCCAGATTTCTTTCGCAGTCTCACATGCCGAGACGCGAGAGAATTCAGTTTGAGATAAGGCATTAAAAATAGCATTAATTCCCTTGCCATTGTAAGAAGATGAATCTAACTCTTCCTTGGTCCATTTCGACCTAGGTTTTAAGGTGTGAACATCACCAATAAATTCAGTTGGATTAGACCATCCTAATTCAATTGATTGCCACACCCGTTCGTCGATGGAAATTAAAAAGGCTTTCATCCGCACTTTCCAGTACGCATAATTTGTTCCATCGAAGAACGGGGGTCGGTTGATGTTTCCACCTTCAACCATTGTTTACAACCCTATTCCCGCTCTGATACCACTTGTTGGGTTATATGTAATAAGGATCTAAATAGGGGAAAAAACACCTAGAGGGGGGTTGTGACGCCCCACTTCCCAGGGGGTCACCCATCCTAGAACTACTCTAGCTCTAGCACGCTTAACTCTCATGTTCCTCTTGGATCTTGCTACCATCCAAAATGCTATAGCCGGGTTAGAGATTTAGTCCTATTATATCATTTATATAGAGGACTAATCCAAATTCCGGGGGTGTCACATTCTTCCCCCCTTTAAGCCCTGACGTCCACGTCAGGCTCAAGCACATTCACAAGCACCAGGCGATGTGAGACTCGTCTTGCTAGCCTTAGCCGACCTTGTGAGGAGCTGCACTCCACTCACAACGGTCATTAGCCGTGGAGCCTCGCTAATGTGACACCCCCGGAATTTGGATTAGTCCTCTATATAAATGATATAATAGGACTAAATCTCTAACCCGGCTATAGCATTTTGGATGGTAGCAAGATCCAAGAGGAACATGAGAGTTAAGCGTGCTAGAGCTAGAGTATTTCTAGGATGGGTGACCCCCTGGGAAGTGGGGCGTCACAGTTGGTATCAGAGCCATTCACCAGCCGGAAATGTGAGATGAGTCTCGGCTGAGCCAGGGTTATATAGCGGGTAGAGCGAGGCTCCCCGGCTAATGACCGTTGTGAGTGGAGTGCAGCTCCTCACAAGGTCGGCTAAGGCTAGCAAGACGAGTCTCATATCGCCTGGTGCTTGTGAATGTGCTTGAGCCTGACGTGGACGTCAGGGCTTAAAGGGGGGAAGAATGTGACACCCCCGGAATTTGGATTAGTCCTCTATATAAATGATATAATAGGACTATATCTCTAACCCGGCTATAGCATTTTGGATGGTAGCAAGATCCAAGAGGAACATGAGAGTTAAGCGTGCTAGAGCTAGAGTAGTTCTAGGATGGGTGACCCCCTGGGAAGTGGGGCGTCACAGGGGTGAATAGGTGTAAACGTATAAACACTCAAAAATCATTGCGATAAAAACCCAATGCGGAAATAAAAATAATACGCAAGATTTTTACGTGGAAAACTCCATCACCGGAGTAAAAAACCACGGGACCGATAACACGGCAGAAATCCACTAGAATTAAAACACGTACAAGGTGATTTACCGTACACACTTACGACTCAACCTTTTCCATACGCTCCTAGAGGATCTTCTCCGCTCGCTCCACGACGCTTCTCGAATCCACGATGCGCGCCCAACGCCGAATCCACGGCGTCCAACGTCGAATCCACGACGTCCGACCGAATCCACGGTCTTCACCCAATAGCACCCTTCGAATCCACGAACGTGCCTCGCTCCGAATCCACGAGAGCGATTGAACCTTGAATCCACAAGGACACGCGAATCCACGCGCCGATTTTTGGGGTAAATCGTTGTTTTTGGTGGTGATGATCCGCCGAATACTTAGATCAAAGATAGATCGGAAATACCATCTAAGTATTCATTAGTTTGATTCAACTCAAGATGTGAGTATGAAAACCTAGAATCAAACTAATCAATATAGATGAAGAAACATAGAGTATTCTCTAATGATTTCCTTTCTTCTCTATATGTGGATCTAGAGTCGTATAAGATGATATATGAAAATGACGGCTATTTGGATTTTCGGCCTCTTTTTGGATTAACCCTATAAAAAGAGTCATAGGGTCTATTTATAGGTTAGAAACCCTAGGAAGGAGATAAGAATCAAAAACCTAACATTTCTGGAAATTTTACGGACGGCGATCCGGATCGGATTAGCTGTGATCCGGATCATCGTAACTAGTCAGGCAATTCCAGAAAAACGAAGGTTCGGGATCCGGATCGAAGTGCTTGATCCGGATCGTTCATACAGTTCACCAAACATCAACGTTCGGGATCCGGATTGCGAAGCCTGATCCGGATCGTTCAAGGAAGATGGTAAACTCAGTGTTCGGGATCCGGATCAAGAGAGGCTACGATCCGGATTGAACTGGTGTATGAACGAACCACCTTCGGGATCCGGATCGAACAACCTGATCCGGATCCTGAACTTGTCCCAAGTCCAGTTTTTGATTTTTATGCAATGAAAGATTCTTCCAAGTGTTTCTACACTACAAGAAGTATTCGGATCACACAAATTCTTTAGTTAAACATACCTGATCCTTTTGAATTCTTCTTTCTTGAGATTGAGTTAAATGATCCAACTTTCTTCACCTTCAATCTTCAAGACTTGAGACTTTCACGAAACTACGCCAACTCAAATTCCGTAACAGTCCTATCAAACAAGAACAGACTCAGGCTACCCTACAAGGCTTGGTAAAAATATTTATTTTAGAAGATCATGTATTTAGCAGCATAACAGGCGAACAACAAGGAAGCAGGCTCAACTATCAGATGACCAAACATGCATGGCAATATGTAGAGCAATAATATAACCACTGGAAACAACTAATCAGCAGATATGGTAAAGATCACTAAAGAAGATCATAATCAGGCATAAAGCAGGTATAACGAAGCTAATAACTGAATCAAAGGAAGGGCAGGCTCAAGCATTGGTAGATCAATATAATAATCAAGCATAGGAGTGCAACTACGAAATGGCCAATCAGTCAAAGCAACTAACAGTAATATATATTGCAACCAAAGGCAGACAGGCTCAAGATAAACTAGGTTACCAAAAACAGGAGTCCAACCAATACCGTACACCGAGGGCCGAACTGATAAAGCCCGGACCGAAGATAACCCTGTTACGGAATTTGAGTTGGCGTAGTTTCGTGAAAGTCTCAAGTCTTGAAGATTGAAGGTGAAGAAAGTTGGATCATTTAACTCAATCTCAAGAAAGAAGAATTCAAAAGGATCAGGTATGTTTAACTAAAGATTTTGTGTGATCCGAATACTTCTTGTAGTGTAGAAACACTTGGAAGAATCTTTCATTGCATAAAAATCAAAAACTGGACTTGGGACATGTTCAGGATCCGGATCAGGTTGTTCGATCCGGATCCCGAAGGTGGTTCGTTCATACATCGTCGCAATCCGGATCGTAGTCTCTTGATCCGGATCCCGAACGTTGAGTTTACCATCTACCTTGAACGATCCGGATCTTGCTTCGCAATCCGGATCCCGAACGTTGATGTTTGGTAAACTGTATGAACGATCCGGATCGTAGTCACATGATCCGGATCCCGAACCTTCGTTTTTTCTGGAATTGGCTGTTTCGTTATGACGATCCGGATCCTAGTTATCACGATCCGGATCGCCGTCCGTAAATATCCAGAAATGGTTGGTTTTTGATTCTTATCTCCTTCCTAGGGTTTCTAACCTATAAATACACCCTATGTCTTTCTTTCTAGGGTGAATCCACATAGCCGTCATTTTCTTGTATCATCATATACGGCTATAGATCCACATATAGAGAAGAAAGGAAATCATTAGAGAATACTCTATGTTTCTTCATCTATATTGATTAGTTTGATTCTAGGTTTTCATACTCACATCTTGAGTTGAATCAAACTAATGAATACTTAGATGGTATTTCCGATCTATCTTTGATCTAAGTATTCGGCGGATCATCACCACCCAAAAAACAACGATTTTCCCCAAAATCGGCGCGTGGATTCGCGTGTCCTTGTGGATTCAAGGTTCAATCGCTCTCGTGGATTCGGAGCGAGGCACGTTCGTGGATTCGAACGGTGCTATTGGGTGAAGACCGTGGATTCGGTCGGACGTCGTGGATTCGACGTTGGACGCCGTGGATTCGGCGTTGGGCGCAGATCGTGGATTCGAGAAGCGTCTGGAGCGAGCGGAGAAGATCCTCTAGGAGCGTATGGAAAAGGTTGAGTCGTAAGTGTGTACGGTAAATCACCTTGTACGTGTTTTAATTCTAGTGGATTTCTGCCGTGTTATCGGTCCCGTGGTTTTTTACTCCGGTGATGGAGTTTTCCACGTAAAAATCTTGCGTGTTATTTTATTTTCCGCATTGGGTTTTATCGCAACGATTTTTGGAGTGTTTATACGTTTACACCTATTCACCCCCCTCTAGGTGTTTCTTCCCCTATTTAGATCCGTATTATATACAACCCAACAAGTGGTATCAGAGCGGGAATAGGGTTGTGAACAATGGTTGAAGGTGGAAACATCAATCGACCCCCTTTCTTTGATGGAACAAATTATGCGTACTGGAAAGTACGGATGAAAGCCTTTTTATCTTCCATCGACGAAAGGGTGTGGCATTCAATTGAATCAGGATGGACTAATCCAACTGAACTTATCTCTGATGTTCACACCTTAAAACCTAGGTCGAAATGGACCAAGGAAGAGTTTGAGTTATCTTCTTACAATGGCAAGGGAATTAATGCTATTTTTAATGCCTTATCTCAAACTGAATTCTCTCGCGTCTCGGCATGTGAGACTGCGAAAGAAATCTGGGATGTTCTCCAGGTGACACATGAGGGAACTAACCTCGTGAAGATTCAGAAACTGCAGATGCTTACGAGCAAGTTTGACTCTATCTTGATGGCAGAAAATGAATCTTTCACGGACTACTATACACGATTGCAAGACATCGTAAACTCATGTGCTAATCTGGGAGAGAAGATTCCAGAATTTAAGATTGTAAGAAAAATCTTAAGAACTCTTCCTGAACGATTTCGCCCAAAGGTTACTGCCATTGAAACTATTAAACACCCGGACGAAATACGTGTAGAAGAATTAGTTGGTTCATTACAAACTTATGAAATGACTTTTAATACTAACAATTCTTCTGGAAAAGCATCCACTTCTAAGTCTTTAGGTTATGCGTTGAAAACAACTAAGGAAGAAGACGCGGATACATCCTCCTCGGACGATGACGAGAACCTTTCTATGGAGGAATTTGAGAAGCAGCTCGCTCTCTTGACAAGGAAGTTTCGCCGCAACTTCCGAAGGGGTAATTCAAGCAAATCTCCATCCTTCGGAAAGTGGAACAAAGGCAAGGGTACTCCAAGTCACAAGTCAAGAAAGCAGGAGAACTTCTCAAAGGATAAGAAAAGTTCAGAAGGACAACTGCAATGCTTCAAATGTCGAGGCTACGGCCACATTGCAACGGAGTGTCCTAACAAGTATCCGGCAAAGAAGGAGGCGATGCAAGTCGTCACTTGGGATGACAACTCAACGTCAAATGAGTCGTCTTCAAGTGATGAAGAAAAGAGCTCCACGGCATTCCACGCGTCCACATCTTCACCATTCATGTGCTTTATGGCGAACTACGTCTGAATCATTGTCCAACTCCACTGTTGAAAAGAATGCAATGGACAATGAATCGGATGATTCGGAAGGTGAAGAGTTTGCTCTAGCCTATCACAGATCTTTACAGGATTTAAAGAAACCGGCTAAGCAAAACAAGGGGTTGAGAGGGAGATTGCAGGATCTCGAAGAAGAAGTAAAAAGGGTAACTTCTCTCTCGACCGATCTTGAAGTGGAAAGGGATAGTTTGATAAAAGCAAATGTTTCCCTTCAAGAGTCAAATGAGCAGCTCAAGAAGAACTATATAGATATGGCAAACTACTTCTTGAAGCTCTATGGCGAGGGCCGACAGGAAAGACGGGAAATGACAGAGACCATTCTCCAACTCAAGGATGACTTACAGCAATTCTCCTTAGGAAGGAGTAAGTTGGATAAACTCCTTGGTCTTGGTCAAACAAATCGGTTCGGCCTCGGGTACACTCAACTGGAAACAGTCCAAGTTCGAGTGGGACAGTCTTTGTGCCTCAGTCGGTATCTCCTCCTCCGACATCGGAATTCAAGACAAACAACGACAACAAACCTACCTCATCCTCTTCGGAATCGTCAAGCTCAAAGGTATGTTTTCGTTGTAATTTTGCAGGGCACATCGAAAGAAATTGCGAGATTGGAGCTCAAAGAACAAATCAACCACATCTTGCAATTGCTACCAATAAGCTCACTTCCCGAAATTCAAGGAAGGATGTTTCAAAAGGAAAGAATATTGGTAGCACCTCAAACAAGACGATGACAAAAGAAAAAGATCAATCATACAAGACGTCGTCTTCAAGGAGAATCTCTCAACCTTTACCAACATACTCCAAAACTCAAAAGGTTTGGGTATGCAAAGGTGAAACCCCTCCTTGTCCTTAATCGTTCTACGATTAAATCTTGTATAGTTTGTGTAGACTATTTTTCTTTTCTTCTTTTTCTTTTGGCCGACCCGTCAACCATCCTTGGGAGGGTAAATGGTACATCTTTTTATTGGTTGATGATTTCTCTCGGTTTTCATGGGTAGCATTTTTGAGAGAGAAAGCTGATACGTTTGACTCTTTTCATGAGATTTGCCATCGTATTATGATTGAAAAGAATGAAAAGATCATTCGTGTTAGAAGTGATAGGGGTGGAGAATTCATAAATTCAAAATTCATTGATTTTGTACTTCAAATGGCATTAAACATGAATTCTCGGCACCCCATACACCTCAGCAGAATGGTGTTGTTGAGCGCAAAAACAGGGTTTGTTCAAGAGATGGCGCGTGTGATGCTTCATAGCCGGAAATTACCGCTACATTTTTGGGCTGAAGCTGTGAACACCGCTGTCTATGTCATTAACAGAGTGTATTTGCGCCCAGGAACCTTGAATACACCATATGAGCTGTGGTTTAGTAGAAAACCGGATATCAAGTACTTTCGTATCTTTGGGAGTCGATGTTACATCTTACGTGACCGTGAAAATCTTGGAAAGTTCGACTCTCGAAGTGATGAAGGGATCTTTTTGGGTTATTCTACGAATAGCAGAGCATATCGAGTATTTAACATTGAATCTAAGACGATCGTAGAATCTATAAATGTTAAAGTAGATGAAGCTTCTCATTTTGAATCTGAAAAATCTACCCTCGATATCTCTCTAGATGATGATTCTCCTGCTAGTGCATCTTCTCATAATAATACTTCCAATATTAATGATGCTTCTAATGGTTCTTCTAGTTTATCTGATATGCAGGAATCATCTCGTGTACCTCCGAGTACTCCGTTTCAACAAACGCTACGAATCTCCAAGGATCATCCGGAATCGAACATCATTGGAGATCCACAAGAAGGAGTTAGAACTCGAAGGCAGTTGGTTTGCGGATTTGCTTGCTATGTATCTTTAATCGAACCAAAGACAATAGATGAAGCTCTTCAGGATGACTACTGGATTAAAGCAATGCAGGAAGAGCTCCATCAATTTGAGCGAAACAAAGTCTGGGAATTAACGAAGCCTCCAAAGCAACATAATGTGATAGGTACCAAATGGATCTTCAAGAACAAGAAAGATGAAGATGGTACTATCATCAGGAACAAGGCACGACTAGTTGCTCAAGGCTACTCTCAAGTAGAAGGTATAGACTTTGACGAAACTTTCGCCCCTGTAGCTAGACTCGAGTCCATTCGTATATTGTTTGCTATTGCTTGTCATTTTAAAATCAAATTATTTCAAATGGACGTCAAGAGCGCATTTCTAAATGGGTTTTTAAATGAGGAAGTTTATGTAGCTCAACCGAAAGGTTTTGTAGATCATAAACAACCTAACCATGTTTTTCGTTTGAAAAAGGCTCTTTACGGTCTGAAACAAGCACCGCGAGCATGGTACGAAAGGTTAACAAAGCACCTTTTGGAGAAGGGCTATACTCGAGGGGGAGCTGACAGGACTCTCTTTGTGAAGCATTATCAAAATAATTTCATTGTAGCACAAATCTATGTCGATGACATTGTATTTGGTGCAACAAAAGATAATGAGCTTCTAAATTCGCGGAGACCATGGAAAGCGAATTTGAGATGTCCATGATGGGCGAATTGTCTTATTTCCTTGGATTGCAAATTAAACAAAATGATGAAGGTATTCACTTGAGTCAATCCAAGTATGCACTGGAGTTGGTCAAAAAGTTTGATCTAGAAAATTATAAAGTTTTTTCCAACTCCAATGGGAACTAGCCACAAGGGACTTGGAAGTGAATCACATAGTGAGGATGTAGACGAGAAACTGTATAGAAGTATGATTGGAAGTCTACTTTACCATCACGGCTAGTCGCCCGGATATATCCTTTAGTGTTGGGGATTTGCGCGAGATATCAATCAGCACCAAAGGAGGTTCACCTGAAAGCGGTGAAACGGATCATCCGGTACATCAAAGGATCAATTAACTTCGGAATTTTGGTATCCTATGGGAACAAGTCTGGACATTGTTGGATACTCAGATGCCGATTGGGCAGGATCAGTGGATGATCGGAAAAGCACGAGTGGTGCATGCTTCTATCTTGGCCATTGCCTTGTTGCATGGCACAGTAAAAAGCAGAATTGCATAGCACTCTCGACTGCCGAAGCGGAATACATTTCAGCTGGAAGTTGCTCAACTCAACTCATTTGGATGAAAAGCGTATTGAGTGACTTCCGCATTTCAGCATCTTCGGTAACAATTCTTTGTGACAACACAAGTGCAATTAACATTTCTAAAAACCCTGTGTTGCACTCTAGAACAAAACATATTGAACTTAGATATCATTTTCTTAGAGAGCTAGTTGAATCAAATACTCTTCAACTTTCATATGTTTCAACTGAAGATCAATTAGCTGACTTCTAACAAAACCTTTGGATCAAAAACGTTTTATTCATTTACGAAAAGCAATTGGGATGCTTTCCTTGAAATAATCTTCTTTTTGAAATCTTTGCTTAGGATAGGTTTTTGTATTTGTTTTTGTTTTGTTCTTTATCTATGTTTGTACATAGGATAGTAATTGAGCATAGAT
Source organism: Tillandsia leiboldiana (assembly GCA_029204045.2). Taxonomy (NCBI): domain Eukaryota; kingdom Viridiplantae; phylum Streptophyta; class Magnoliopsida; order Poales; family Bromeliaceae; genus Tillandsia; species Tillandsia leiboldiana. The sequence goes on along the minus strand of JAQNDB010003412.1, from coordinate 10,431 downwards.
CTTAATTGACTTTAATTGCATCTGTTCACACATTTAGAAATTTATTATGCTTTTGCCATCATAATATTTCATTGTGCAATGATCGTTTATGTTAATTAAATCATCTTCTAAAGTGATCAAAGTCAATTTCTCTCTCAGTGATCTCTTGGTATAGTCATTATCTTATTTGACTGTTTAGTCGAGTATGAAATCGAGATCAATTTTTGGTTGAATACTTTATATCTTAAATAATTGATAGCCAATTGAGGGGGAGTCAAAGATAATGTAAATGCTCAAAAGATGTGGAAAGAGTTACATCCCAATGAGGAGTGTGAAAACTACCACCACATGGAGGAAAGAGCTACCACCTCGGTCGTCCGAGTATTGTGTGCAGCTACCACATGTATACCAAGCATGGTTGTTCAAATTTTTGATTAAGTAAAATGCATATTGAAATACTTGACTCTGTCAAATTTCAAGGTTGGTATAAGGTAGGATTTTAAAGAAAGATGCTCAAAGAGCCACTCTCTTCAACAGATTGTCTAGAAATATTATCTACTATATTTGGGATTTCAAACATCTATTGATCTTTGTATTTCATTTTCTTTACCAAATTGATTATTTGATAAAGGCATTACTCATAAGATCAAGTTAGATGTGATTGAAGGTGTTCAACTTTAAGGGATTTAATTTTTGTAATTTTCGTTTCATTTTTGGATATTATTGATAGATTTGGCATAATCTAATTCTTGTTGTATGAAACGATGATTTTTGTTTAAAGTTGATACACATTTGTGCTTACAATCTTTTCTGGATTTTCCTGAATTTCTCTGAAATTTTCTTAAGAAAAAATTGGGGCCGATCCGGATCGGGCAAGGTGATCCGGATCCCGAACGCAGGTTTTCTCCTGCGGGCTGACGATCCGGATTGGACCTGCCGATCCGGATCCCGAACGCAGTTTTCTCACTGCGGGTAGTCGATCCGGATCGCAAGCTCGGGAGGATCCGGATCGCGGCTAGGTTTTTATAAAGAACAAAAGGGTTTTGATTTCTTTTACTCCAATCTTTTGTTCAAAAGTTTCCAGAGCGCTTCTCTCTAGATTTCATCCTCCTTGGAAGCTTTCAAACTCAAAGTTCTTCAATTCCAAGTAAGTTTTATTGATCAAAATCTCGGTTTTTCACCGTTTTTCTCTTTTCCTCCTCAAACGCACGATTTTCTTGGATCAACTTTGTTTGTGGATGGTTTTTGATCAAATTTCTTTTGAAATAAGAACTCTGGGTAGATTAGTTTTGATTATATGCAAGGTTTTCTCCTGATTAACGGATTTTTAGGCTTCGATTTCTAAAATTTCGGTTTTAGGGCATATAATAAGGATTTTCGAAATTCATGCAATTGATCTACTTTTAAAAGTCCTTTTGCAAAACTAATTTGATTCTTGGCTTCTCTACATGATTATGATTGTTTGGGTACAATTTTTCAAATTTTTGAAAATTAACAATTTTTGTGTTCTTGAGTTGGTTTTCACAGGACACCTTCTTAACTAAAGCACTTTGATCAATGGCACTTAATTCAATGAGTTTCTCTTGGTTAATCCTTCTCCTGGCTTCAATGATGCACACAAGTACATCTGTTAAAAGAAAACCAGATGATTCAACTCAAAACAAGACGAAAAATGCAGAGGAAGACAGCTCAGACTATGATGATGAAGAATGGGATGAATTCTTCAAAGATGTTCAACAGAAAATTGATGAGGAAAACAGGAAATCTGTCAAGGGCAAAAGGCTAATGAAATCTGTATCAACAACTAAGCAATATACGAGACGGAAGACTGTCCAATGGAGTGAAAATCAGCCTAGTAGGCCTCTCACCAGAGCTCGCTCACTCTCTGGAATTCTACAAACTGAATCTCCATGGGTTACGGGACCGGATGCCCCATCTTGCATCTACACAGCATCCATCACACATGAAGAGACAGGCTACAGACGCTGATGTGTTGGAATCGCTTCGACAGGAACAACAAAGACTGTCTGCTGAACAAGAAAGAATGTCGAAGGAACTTCAGCAACTTTCCTCTAAACAGAAGAAGATCAAGAAGAAGTGCTCAACTATTTCGACAATGCTTAAAGGAATTTTGAGCAAGCTCAGTTGTACCAGCTCCGACTCCTCCGACTGAACTGCACCTTCCTTTTTCTTCTTTTTGTGCAGGATTTTGATGTTAGGATTTAGTCTTATACTTACTTTTAGCTTAGTTCTCAGGTTTTACGTTTTATTGGAACTTTTTCACTCTCCTAACATTTCGTAGTCTTAACTACATTTTGGCTTGTTTTGTGACAAAAAGGGGGAGAGAGTTTATAGAGAACTTGAACAATGATTGATTGAACATGATGATGTGTTGGAACATCAAGGTAAGTTGAAACACAAAGGTAAGTAGAACTTCACTTTATGATGTGTTGGAACATCAAAGGTAAGTTGAAACACAAAGGTAAGTAGAACTTCAACTTTTGGTTTTTCCATTTGTTTGAATGCATGCCTCGACTAACTATTTGCTAACTATTTGGGCATGTAATATAACTAACAAGTTGATGTCACTAACAAGTTTGTGACACTTGGTTTTTGATTGCATAGAGATATGTTGGTTCTTAACTCTGATCAATTACATATCTATATATATATATAAGTTTGTCACAAACATGTTCATGACATTTGGTTTTTACCGTGCAAAGAAGATATGTTGGTGTTTCTTTAACTATGATCAGTTTACATATCTGAATATAAATGTCATGGTAAGTATAAATGAGTTTAAACTTCATCTCTGCTTGTGGTTTTTGAATAATACAAAATTCTTGAGGTATCTAACGATTTCTTTTGTCAGAATGATTTCTTTTTGCAGAGAGTACAGATGTCTAAGTCTAGAGTCTGTTTTAGGGTTTAACTCATGTATTGTATTTTGGATCTCCATTGTAAATTTTTGTTGTATGGTGATAGCAACAAAAATATCTTTTTGAATTTTCTTTAGTGGATCTATGTTTTGTCACGAAACCGCCAAAGGGGGAGATTGTTACGGAATTTGAGTTGGCGTAGTTTCGTGAAAGTCTCAAGTCTTGAAGATTGAAGGTGAAGAAAGTTGGATCATTTAACTCAATCTCAAGAAAGAAGAATTCAAAAGGATCAGGTATGTTTAACTAAAGAATTTGTGTGATCCGAATACTTCTTGTAGTGTAGAAACACTTGGAAGAATCTTTCATTGCATAAAAATCAAAAACTGGACTTGGGACATGTTCAGGATCCGGATCAGGTTGTTCGATCCGGATCCCGAAGGTGGTTCGTTCATACATCGTCGCAATCCGGATCGTAGTCTCTTGATCCGGATCCCGAACGTTGAGTTTACCATCTACCTTGAACGATCCGGATCTTGCTTCGCAATCCGGATCCCGAACGTTGATGTTTGGTGAACTGTATGAACGATCCGGATCGTAGTCACATGATCCGGATCCCGAACCTTCGTTTTTCTGGAATTGGCTGTTTCGTTATGACGATCCGGATCCTAGTTATCACGATCCGGATCGCCGTCCGTAAATATCCAGAAATGGTTGGTTTTTGATTCTTATCTCCTTCCTAGGGTTTCTAACCTATAAATACACCCTATGACTCCTTTCTAGGGTGAATCCACATAGCCGTCATTTTCTTGTATCATCTTATACGGCTATAGATCCACATATAGAGAAGAAAGGAAATCATTAGAGAATACTCTATGTTTCTTCATCTATATTGATTAGTTTGATTCTAGGTTTTCATACTCACATCTTGAGTTGAATCAAACTAATGAATACTTAGATGGTATTTCCGATCTATCTTTGATCTAAGTATTCGGCGGATCATCACCACCCAAAAAACAACGATTTCCCAAAAATCGGCGCGTGGATTCGCGTGTCCTTGTGGATTCAAGGTTCAATCGCTCTCGTGGATTCGGAGCGAGGCACGTTCGTGGATTCGAAGGGTGCTATTGGGTGAAGACCGTGGATTCGGTCGGACGTCGTGGATTCGACGTTGGACGCCGTGGATTCGGCGTTGGGCGCAGATCGTGGATTCGAGAAGCGTCGGAGCGAGCGGAGAAGATCCTCTAGGAGCGTATGGAAAAGGTTGAGTCGTAAGTGTGTACGGTAAATCACCTTGTACGTGTTTTAATTCTAGTGGATTTCTGCCGTGTTATCGGTCCCGTGGTTTTTTACTCCGGTGATGGAGTTTTCCACGTAAAAATCTTGCGTGTTATTTTATTTTCCGCATTGGGTTTTATCGCAACGATTTTTGGAGTGTTTATACGTTTACACCTATTCACCCCCCTCTAGGTGTTTCTTCCCCTATTTAGATCCGTATTATATACGACCCAACAGGGATGCTTTCCTTGAAATAATCTTCTTTTTGAAATCTTTGCTTAGGATAGGTTTGTATTTGTTTTTGTTTTGTTCATTATCTATGTTTGTACATAGGACATTAATTGAGCATAGATCATAATTGACTTTAATTGCATCTTTTCGCACATTTAGAAATTTATTATGCTTTTGCCATCATAATATTTCACTGTTGCAATGATCATTTATGTTAATTAAATCATCTTCTAAAGTGATCAAAGTCAATTTCTCTCTCTCTATGATCTCTTGGTATAGTCATTATCTTATTTGACTGCTTAGTCGAGTATGAAATCGAGATCAATATTTGGTTGAATACTTTATATCTTAAATAATTGATAGCCAATTGAGGGGGAGTCTTAGAAAAGGTAAAATGCTCAAAAGATGTGGAAAGAGTTACATCCCAATGAGGAGTGTGAAAACTACCACCACATGGAGGAAAGAGCTACCACCTCGGTCGTCCGAGTATTGTGTGCAGCTACCACATGTATACCAAGCATGGTTGTTCAAATTTTTGATTAAGTAAAATGCATGTTGAAATACTTGACTCTGTCAAATTTCAAGGTTGGTATAAGGTGGGTTTTTAAAGAAAGATGCTCAAAGAGCCACTCTCTTCAACAGATTGTCTAGATACATTATCTATTATATTTGGGATTTCAAACATCTATTGATCTTTGTATTTCATTTTCTTTACTGAATTGATGATTTGATAAAGGCATTACTCATAAGATCAAGTTAGATGTAATTGAAGGTGTTCAACTTTAAGGGATTTAATTTTTGTAAATTTTCGTTTCATTTTTGGATATTATTGATAGATTTGGCATAATCTAATTCTTGTTGTATGAAACGATGATTTTTGTTTAAAGTTGATACACATTTGTGCTTACAATCTTTTTCTGGTTTTTTTCTCTGAAATTTTCTAAAGAAAAAAGTTGGGGCCGATCCGGATCGGGCTAGATGATCCGGATCCCGAACGCAGGAATTCTTCTGCGGGCTGACGATCCGGATTGTATCTGCCGATCCGGATCCCGAACGCAGTTTCTCACTGCGGGTAGCCGATCCGGATCGCAGTTATGAACTGATCCGGATCGCGGCTAGGTTTTATAAAGAACGAAAGGGTTTTTGATTTCTTTACTCCAATCTTTTGTTCCAAAGTTTCCAGAGCCTCTCTCTCTAGATTTCATCCTTCCTGGAAGCTTTCAAACTCAAGTTCTTCAACTCCAAGTAAGTTTTATTGATCAAAATCTCGGTTTTTCACCGTTTTTCTCTTTTCCTCCTCAAACGTGATGAATTTCTTGGATCAACTTTGTTTGTGGATGGTTTTTGATCAAATTTCTTTTGAAATAAGAACTCTGGGTAGATTAGTTTTGATTATATGCTAGGTATTCTCCTGATTAACGGATTTTTAGGCTTCGATTTCTAAAATTTCGGTTTTAGGGCATATAATAAGGATTTTCGAAAATCATGCAATTGATCTATTTTTAAAAGTCCTTTTGCAAAACTAATTGATTCTTAGTCTCTCTACATGATTATGATTGTTTGGGTACAATTTTTCAAATTTTTGAAAATTAACAATTTTTCATGTGTTCTTGAGTTGGTCTACACAGGATTCCTTTTCTCAAGAAACCATTAGCAATGGTGATCACTTGGTTTGTTTTTCTACTTGCGGCTATGGTTCATACAAGAGATATCGTCAAGCCCAAGAGGGCTAAGAAGGCTAAGAAAGCGAAGAAAGCTACAGATGATTCCGATACAGAATCTGAAACGGAATCAATTAATTGGGATGAACTGCAAGTTGAAGCAACGACTGTTCCGACTGCTTCAAAGGGAAAAGCACCTGCAGAAACATCAAAGGCTCCGCCCACTGCTGCTGAGAAAGGCAAAGCTCCAATGGAAGAAACTTCTGGGAAGACAAGAAGAAAAAGTATTGCTCGCAAAAGAGGGAGTGCACAAGGAATCTCCATTGAGCAACCAGCTGATAGGCAAGCCCTCCTCAAGACTTTGTCAGCTCGGCAGAATAAAGGATTTGAAAACAGAGAATGCATTGGAGAAAGGCATGTTGATGTAAAAGCCTTAAAGCAGCGTTCTCAGACGTTTGGGAATGGAAGCCAGCAAGAAAGGAGTTCACTACTTGAAGGGGGTAAATTTGACAAACACATTATGCGAAAAGTTATAGAGGGAATTTGTCTCGAGGGAACACAATCAACCGAAAAATCTGTTCGATCTAAAGAACTTCGTCTTGAATATCGCTTCTTAAACTTCATCACATGTTACAATATACTTCCAATATGCAGACAAAGGTTGTGAGATGGGATCGGTTGTTGTGTTTTGTATCTCATAGGACATCCATCAGAGGCAACGGCATTGAATATCAACATTCCGTACATTATCTGGAATAGAATGGCGCGATATGTTGAGCATCCTCATCCCACTGAGAGAATTCCATTTCCCTTGATTTATGAGGATTTTAAAGAAATTTCAGGTTGACATTACTTCCACAACTTATCATCAATGTCTGAGCATGATAGATGAGTCTACCATTGTCAAATCCCTCCATAAGTTGCCGCATGTCACTCTAGTTCCTGCATCTGGAACGAAGCACAGTACAAGCACTGCCGCATCACCATCTCGACAAGCACCCGGCACAGATGATGAAGCATCAATAACATCGATTATCAGGAAGAACAACAGCGACTATCTGTTAAGCAAGAACAAGTTTGAAGGAACAACAAAGAATTACCAATGAGCTTGAGATTACCACGGCAGCTCACATTACCATAACGAAGAAGATCAATTCAATGGACAAGCGGATGCGAAAGATACTCTCTAAGATGGGTTGCACAAGCTCTGAAGACTCAAATTCTGACAACTGATTACTTTTGACTCATTTTTTTTTTTTCTTTTGTGCAGGATTACGATTTTAGGATTTAGTTTTATACTTACTTTAGCTTAGTTCTCAGGTTTTACGTTTTATTGGAACTTTTCACTCTCCTAACATTTCGTAGTCTTAACTACATTTTGGCTTTGTTTGTGACAAAAAGGGGGAGAGAGTTAGAGAGAACTTTGAACAATGAATGATGGTATGAATGATGAAATATCAGGTACAATGATGATGTGAATGAACATCAAGGTAAGGGAACTTGAACAATGATTGTGAAAATCTTGATGAGGAAGATTTTGTATACATCAAGGTAAGTATCTCTTCAACTTCAACTTTGGTTTTCATCTTGTGATTGTTTGCATGTCTCGACTAACTATTCGACTAACTATTTGGGCATGTAATATAACTAACAAGTTGATGTTGGACTAACATTGTTGACATTTGGTTTTGAATGCATAGAAGATATGTTGGTTTTTGACTATGATTCTCTTACATATCTGAATTCTCAAATGTCATGATTAGATAAACTCTATCTCTGTACTAGGTTTTGTATGCTAAATATTCTTGAGGTATCTAACGATCTCTTTTTGTCAAGAATGATTTCTTTGTGCAGAGAGTACAGATGTCTAAGTCTAGAGTCTGTTTTAGGAGTTTATCTCATGTTTTTAAATTTTTGGATCTCCATTGTAAATTTTTGTTGTATGGTGATAGCAACAAAATATCTTTTTGAATTTTCTTTAGTGGATCTGTGTTTTGTCACGAAACCGCCAAAGGGGGAGATTGTTACGGAATTTGAGTTGGCGTAGTTTCGTGAAAGTCTCAAGTCTTGAAGATTGAAGGTGAAGAAAGTTGGATCATTTAACTCAATCTCAAGAAAGAAGAATTCAAAAGGATCAGGTATGTTTAACTAAAGATTTGTGTGATCCGAATACTTCTTGTAGTGTAGAAACACTTGGAAGAATCTTTCATTGCATAAAAATCAAAAACTGGACTTGGGACATGTTCAGGATCCGGATCAGGTTGTTCGATCCGGATCCCGAAGGTGGTTCGTTCATACATCAGTTCAATCCGGATCGTAGTCTCTTGATCCGGATCCCGAACAGTGAGTTTACCATTTTCCTTGAACGATCCGGATCATGCTTCGCAATCCGGATCCCGAACGTTGATGTTTGGTGAACTGTATGAACGATCCGGATCATGCACTTCGATCCGGATCCCGAACCTTCGTTTTTCTGGAATTGGCTGACTCGTTACGACGATCCGGATCACAGCTAGTCCGATCCGGATCGCCGTCCGTAAATTTCCAGAAATGTTAGGTTTTTGATTCTTATCTCCTTCCTAGGGTTTCTAACCTATAAATAGACCCTATGATTCTTTTTCTAGGGTGAATCCACATAGTCAATAGCCGTCATTTTCATATATCATTTTATACGGCTATAGATCCACATATAGAGAAGAAAGGAAATCATTAGAGAATACTCTATGTTTCTTCATCTATATTGATTAGTTTGATTCTAGGTTTTCATACTCACATCTTGAGTTGAATCAAACTAATGAATACTTAGATGGTATTTCCGATCTATCTTTGATCTAAGTATTCGGCGGATCATCACCACCCAAAACAACGATTTACCCCAAAAATCGGCGCGTGGATTCGCGTGTCCTTGTGGATTCAAGGTTCAACCGCTCTCGTGGATTCGGAGCGAGGCACGTTCGTGGATTCGAAGGGTGCTATTGGGTGAAGACCGTGGATTCGGTCGGACGTCGTGGATTCGACGTTGGACGCCGTGGATTCGGCGTTGGGCGCAGATCGTGGATTCGAGAAGCGTCGCGGAGCGAGCGGAGAAGATCCTCTAGGAGCGTATGGAAAAGGTTGAGTCGTAAGTGTGTACGGTAAATCACCTTGTACGTGTTTTAATTCTAGTGGATTTCTGCCGTGTTATCGGTCCCGTGGTTTTTTACTCCGGTGATGGAGTTTTCCACGTAAAAATCTTGCGTATTATTTTTATTTCCGCATTGGGTTTTTATCGCAATGATTTTTTGAGTGTTTATACGTTTACACCTATTCACCCCCCTCTAGGTGTTTTTTTCCCCTATTTAGATCCGTATTACATATAACCCAGCACAACCCACCTCAGCCGGCGCTGAGAAGTCAGCAACAAAAGTCTCGTGATGCGTCGAGGTTCTCCAGTCCTTACCGCCCAAACCCGTACCGATGAGCCTTTAAAAGTCCAACACAACTAACCCGACGACAAGGAAAACAAACCACACTAACGCCCTCACAAGGCTCCAAGAGGTGCCAACAAAACAGACTGGGTTACTACTACCAGTAAATCTCCCTGAGAGCAACGAACTCACCCGTCACCAACACGGACCGCACCCACCCGTCACCAACACGGGCCACCTCCACCCGTCACCACACGAGTCAAACAAGATCGGAGCATATCCACCGTCCCGGATTACCCGCTCCGATGGTCCGTCCGACCGGGGTGACGGTCAAACTAATTTAGGCTTCAGCCTAAAGGCCCCACAAGGTCAGGTCCACCTCCGTCCCGCACCGACGGGGTGCGACACTCTGAATTGCCACTAAACTCTCGGTCCACCAAGTACGCGGCAGCGAAACGAGCGATAAACCTCCAGACCAACAGTGACACTCCCAACTAGGAGAAAAACGAAGGCTCTAGTTCCGCTCAACAGTGACTCCAGGTACTGAAGACTATCCATCTGAAACCTAGAGGATCGGAAGAAGACAAGGCACGAACAACAGCGAGAAGAACCCTGTCAAAAGTTGCCTAGATTCCACTAAACGCACTCAAAGGGATCACATGCCAACCCACCAACAGGACAACCTAACCGACCCTCTTGCACAGAACCCAGGAACCCGACCTAGAGCTACTGGCACCCACCCAACGTCAAAAGCTAAACCCCTCAATAAAAAGTCGCCACTTACGCGCACTTGTGCGAAATAAGGCATGCCCTCTCTAACCGAAAACGAGCCCAAACGAATAAAATTACAACCCGGTGGAGCTCCCTATTTCTAAGCCGAACAAAGGAGCACTCCCGATACACCATCCTCACAATTTCGCAACCAATAAGCAATGTCTACGGTAAGGAGCCGAACTATGGGTAAACATCCATAGTGAAGAATCCTCATTCCCACCCATG
>JAQNDB010003411.1:7500-29541 GCA_029204045.2 Tillandsia leiboldiana | reverse complement strand
GGAACATGAGAGTTAAGCGTGCTAGAGCTAGAGTAGTTCTAGGATGGTGACCCCCTGGAAGTGGGGGTCACAGTGAGTACAGAGACATTCAACCAGCGGAAATTAGAGATGAGTCTCGGCTGAAGCCAGGGTTCTATAGAGGGTAGAGCGAGGCTCACCGGCTAATGACGTTGTGGAGTGGAGTGCAGCTCCCCACAAGGTCGGCTAAGGCTAGCGAGACGAGTCTCACAATCGCCTGGTGCTTGTGAGTGTGCTTGAGCCTGACGTGGACGTCAGGGCTTAAAGGGGGGAGAATGTGACACCCCCGGAATTTGGAATTAGTCCTCTATATAAATGATATAATAGGACTAAATCTCTAACCCGGCTATCGCATTTTGGATGGTAGCAAGATCCCAGAGGGAAATGAGAGTTTAAGCGTGCTAGAGCTAGAGTAGGTTCTAGGAGGGTGGCCCCCTGGGAAGTTGGGGGAGTCACAATTCTAGAGGAGAGAAGCTCTGGAAACTTTGGAACAAAAGATTGGATAAAAGAATCAAAAAAAAACTTTTTCTAGATAAAACTCTAGCCGCAGATCGGATCAGTTCGTGATCGATCGGATCGGCTACCCGCAGAGAACTCCTGCCGGTCGGGTCCAGGATCGGCAGTCCAATCGGATCGTCTTCCCGCAGAAGAATATTGCGTTCGGGATCCGGATCGGCAGTCCAAATCCGGATCGGCTCCAACTTTTTCTTTAGAAAATTTCAGAGAAATTCTAGAAAAACCAGAAAAAGATTGTAAGCACTTTGTGTATCAACTTTAAACGAAAATCATCGTTCATACAACAAAGAAATAGATTATGCCAAATCTATCAATAACATCCAACAAATGAAACGAAAATTTATAAAAATTAAATCTCTTAAAGTTGAACAACTTCAATACATCTAACTTGATCTTATGAGTAATGCCTTTATCAAATCATCAATTCGGTAAAGAAAATGAAATACAAAGATCAATAGATGTCTAAAATCCCGATAAGTTAGATAATATATCTAGTCAATTTATTGAAGAGAGTGGCTCTTTGAGCATCTTTCATTAAAATTCCCACCTTATACCAACCTTGAAATTTTGACAGAGTCAAGTATTTCAACATGCATTTATTTAATCAAACTTGAAAAAATTGCACTTGGTATACGAGGTGGTAGCTCTTTCCTCCATGTGGTGGTAGTTTTCACATCCTCATTGGGATGTAACTCTTTCCACATCTTTTGAGCATAATACTTTTTCTTTGACTCCCCCTCATTGGCTATCAATTATTTAAGATATACAGTATTCAGCCAAATTTGATCTCGATTTCATACTCGACTAAACAGTCAAATAAGATAAAAACTATACAAGAGAGCATCGAGAGAGAAAGTGACTTTGATCAAAACAAAGATGAGGTAATTGACATAAATGATCATTGCATCAAATGAATATTATGATATCTAAAGCATAATAGATTTCTAAATATATAAAAGGATGCAGTTAAAGTCAATAAAACTAATGCTCAATTAATGTTCTATGTCTAAGCATAGATGATGAACAAAAACACAAAAACAAAACCTAACCTAAACAAAAGTTTCAAAAAGAGGTTATTTCAAGGAAAGCATTCCAATTGCTTTATGCAAATGAATAAAACGTTTTTGATCCAAAGGTTTTGTTAAAAAGTCAGCTAATTGATCTTCAGTTGAAATGTAGGAAATTTGAAGAATATTTGATTCAACGAGATCTCTAAGAAAATGATATCTAAGTTCAATGTGTTTTGTTCTAGAGTGCAACACAGGGTTTTTTGAAATGTTTATAGCACTAGTGTTGTCACATAAAACAGTTACCGGAAGGTTGCTGAAATCCGGAAGTCGCTCAACACGCTTTTCATCCAAATGAGTTGAGTTGAACAACTACCCGCTGAGATGTATTCCGCTTCGCAGTCGAGAGTGCAATGCAGTTTTACTTTTTACTATGCCATGCAACAAGACAATGGCCAAGATAAAAAACATGCACCACTCGTACTTTTCCGATCATCCACAGATCCTGCCCAATCGGCATCTGAGTATCCAATAATATCTAGACTTGTTCCCATAGGATACCAAATTCCGAAATTAATGGTTCCTTTGATGTACCGGATGATCCGTTTCACCGCTTTCAGGTGAACCTCCTTTGGTGCTGATTGATATCTCGCGCAAATCCCAACACTAAATGATATATCCGGGCGACTAGCTGTGAGGTAAGTAGACTTCCAATCATGCTGCGATAAAGTTTCTCGTTTACATTCTCACTAAGAGATTCATTTCCTAATCCCTTATTGCTAGTTCCCATAGGAGTAGGAAAATCTTTAGAATTTTCTAATCCGAATTTCTTTACCAACTCCTTTGCATACTTGGATTGACACAGATGGATGCCTTCACCATTTTGTTTCACTTGCAATCCAAGAAAGTATGTCAGTTCCCCCATCATAGACATCTCAAATTCGCTTTCCATGGTTTCTGCGAATTTAGAAGCATCATTATCCTTTGTTGCTCCAAACACAATGTCATCGACATAGATTTGTGCAACAATGAAGTTATTTTGATAATGCTCACAAAGAGAGTCCGATCTGCTCCCCCTCGAGTATAGCCCTTCTCCAAAAGGTGCTTTGTCAACCTTTCGTACCACGCTCGCGGTGCTTGTTTTTAAACCGTAAAGAGCCCTTTTCAAACGAAAAACATGGTTAGGTAGTTTACAGTCTACAAAACCTTTCGGTTGAGCCACATAAACTTCCTCATTTTTCTTGTTCTTGAAAATCCATTAGTACCGATCACATTGTGTTGCTTTGGAGGCGTCGTTAATTCCCAGACTTTGTTGCGTTCAAACTGATGGAGCTCTTCCTGCATTGCTTCAATCCAGTAGTCATCCTGAAGAGCTTCATCGATATTCTTTGGTTCGATCATGGAAATGTAACAAGCGAATCCACAAACCAACTGTCACGCCCCGGGGTCGAAACTGCGACCCGGCTCGCCAACAGATCCGCCACCTATGCCAAACCCGCATAGGTGAAGCGTCCTACCTGCAAGAAAAGTACTACAGCTAAACAGATATCAGAGCTATAAATAAAAATCTGCTGTATAACTAAATCAATCACTGTACAACTGGAAATAACACAACAATGTCCGTCTCCCAAAAATGATAATCATACAGAATCCTCATATACAAACTCAGAACTCAACCGGGAGGTATCTCCAATAAATACATCAGTGTACAGGCTCTCAATACATAACAATCCTCACTACAACAGTCTCTCAAAGGAGGAAAAATAAAATAACTAATCTACTGAAGCTCTCCTCTGAAGGGGTACCGCTACACTCCAACGACGGGTAGGGAACTAGCTCGCGACTCCCTCGCCTCGGTCAGAAGGATCAGCAACAGGAACAACAGGAACTGGAGTAGAAGTTCCTGTGGGAAAAGACACCACGACGGGTGTGAGAACTACGTCCCAAGTAGTTCTCAGTGGGTACCGCCAACAAGCCCGACGGTCTGCCCACTAAGTCCACTAGAGGCATAAAGTAACAAAAGCAGTGCTGTAAGGAAAGCAGGGAAAAGTAAACTCTACAGCTACTATGCCTCTATCTAGATGCTCAAAGAGTGGGACAGAAAGAACATGATGCCACAACTAACTCTCATCTCTGATCACTCAATCTGAACTGACTGCCTCCTCGGGTCCAGTCAAGCCTGCGCCAACCTACTGCCGTTACGTCCCGGAGGAGCGGACTTACGTAGGACGTCCATGACTGCCAACACCAGCACAGCCAGAGGGACAAATGCAACGACAAGTCGCGATAGAAAAGCTCAATCTCACGCCGGTATAACAACCCGGTCTCGCCTACTCCGGAGTGGCACTCGAGGGGAGCGACCCGCTCGAGTAAAAAGTAACCCATCTCAAGTATCTCTGTAAAGTATCTCTGTCAAGCTCAAATGGGCTCATGCAGGCTATGATCCACGATCAAACAGATCGGTAACTCCAAGCTCAAAGCACAACTCAGTCGGAAAAAGAACCTCGACTCGAACAGGAATAGCCCAACACACTCTCACAGCTATGTCGGAGAACCCTCAACGACTCAATCTGATAAATGCACGACCATGGCTGAGTCGGGAAACCTCCACGACTCGATCTGCCAGAACCCCAAGATCCTCAAGGCTAAGTGGGAGAACCACCTCCACCACTAAATCAGAGAAACAACCTCTAGATCACACTCTACCAACTCAAGGCACCAAGTCGCATCCACTGCGAGAAACTGTCTCAACAGGCCAAACAGGCCAAACGTCGCATCAACTGCGAACAACTGCCTCAACAGGCCGACATCGCATCCACTGCGAACAGCTGACTCAACAGGCCAAACAGGCCGAACATCTCAACCACTGACCCAATGAAGGGTCCGGGAACACCGAAAGACTAGAACCTACAACCCAAATCAAACAAGAACAGGCTCTAGGCATAGCCTCTCGTTGTTCTCGTCCCAAAAAAAGGCAGACCTTAGAACCCAGACCACTCGAATCATCTCGGTGGTTAATTTATAGGAAAAACAGTGACATTTCTTACTGAAGCCATCTGATCTGTAAGAAATCCATATTTAATGATTTTTAGTTCTGCTTAGGAAAACAGTTGAAACCAAGTTTTATATCTAAGCCTCGAAGGGCTAATGCCTTCGTCCAATCAAACAGGAACAGACTCAGGCGACCCTACGATGCTTGGAAGAAAATATTTGGTGACAAAAATCATATGTGTGTCCAAAAAGGTTCAGGGTTTAAGGTCCTGCTAACACTGATCTACCGCTGCCACTAGCACAGCGGCGACAGATAAAACAAGAAAAATAAAACATCTCGGGACCGCCGTCTACCCAAACGGCTCCCGCTACAGATGAACAACCAACTACATCTACCAGACGCCACTCTGCTCCCAAGCACGAGTGTAACATGCATCCCACACTAAAAGATAACTCCTGACCACTCGGCCCACTACCCGGGCGAGGAAGAACACTATGTCCAGGAAAGATAGAAGTGTGGATGTCTAAAGCAGAAATAACCCTAGCCCAAGTGAGGGTTTTCTACCAGTCTGGTTACACATGCAATCATATGACAGGGGTGCTGGTCAAATTCCAAGATAACAATAATCAACAGCTTGTAGGGAAGGACAATAAATACATGATGATCTATCAACATCAGGAACATCAATTCCTATAATCTAGCATGCTATATAAAACACATCTATAACATGCAAGTCCCTACACAGATAGAATTAATGCACAGTCCATAGGTCGTGAAGACAAGGCCACCCACCAGAAAATGCTAACTGTCCGGAGTTCCACAGCTGAAAACACCAGAAGCAACAACCTCCACTAATCCTCAACTCCAACGGGTTCACAAACATCCGCAAATACTCCTGGGTACAACAAAAGGTCCAAGGTTACACTTTATTCCACAAAATAACCAAGTACAAAAATCTGCAGAAGACAGTCCTGAAGATCTGAAATTTCGACCTGCAGAAAGTGCCCTGAAAATTCCGATAAAAATATCACAGCGAGCGGTCTCGTCGAGACCTTCGAAACAGGTACCTGCACGCCCAAATCCGAGCCCCGTAGGCCAAGTTACAAATTCCACAGTACAGGTGCGCAAACACTCACAACCACACAACTGTAAACTCAAACACAGATAAAAGGGGAATAGTATACCTTCGGGCAAGCCTCAGAAAAATCCCGGAAAAATACAACGATAATCCTTGCGACGAGTAGATCCAAAAAGTGTATAGGCTCGTCTCATTCCGACACTCGGGTGCGGAGATAAAATTCTGGCAAGGGGCCGCTGTCCAAAAACTCCACCAGAAAACAGCAGCTTAGAAATGCCTCGAAAACCATGTCATAAACTCTGAATCCAGCAAGATGATCAACACGAAAGTCGAAGATGTACCTCTCATGATTCCAGTGCCGCAGAAATCGTCCAAAAATTCCATCGGGGTAGCGCAGGGGGTCTCCCACACTGAAAGGCGACGGTAGAAGCCAAAATCCAAGAAACGTCGCAGTGCGCCGCGTCGCAGAAAGCGCGGATCTCGAGGCCTCCAAAAATTCTGTAAATCCATCACAAGGTGGAGCACAAGGTGAGGAACATTTCCTCTTAAAACCTCTGCCTGAGAAGAGCTCGGCAAAACCTTCAAAACGCAGGCCAAGGGGGCTATTTATAGGCCCAACTCAACAAATCCTGAAATACCCATTTTGTCCCAACTTTCGGGCGCCCACAACTTCCGGGCTGCTACAGTGACCCAGAAAGTACCCCAAACCGGCTGTGCCCGAATCGTCCCTGGAGTGACACGTGTCCCCGAACAGGCAACAGCGAGCGCGGCCAACCGCGTCGCGCCACGTGTCCTCCTGCTCTGCCGCCGAACGCGGAGTCAACTCCTCGGGATTCGCACCCACGTGCGCCCGGCCGCGCCCACGTGCGCCCGGCCGCGCCCACGTCGCGCCCACGTGCGCGGCCGCGCCGCCCACGGCCCCGTGTCGGGCCCGCATCTCGAGGCACCTGCTGCCAGCTGCGTGGACCGCGCGCTCGTGCACCAGCCAATGCCATCACGCCACGCGTCCCGCTCCGGTCCACCGTGCACCCGCGATATTCCATGGACCGCGCCTGCCGCGCCGGCCAATCGGGAGGCGCCACGTGGCCCGCGCCCGGTGCACGACTCCCGCGGTGGACCGACCGGCCTCTCCTCGGCCCGCCGCCGCGGTCCGCCGTCCGCCGCCGCCGCCGGCGCAACTCCGGCCGCCGGAACAGTAACCCCACGCCTCGAAATCCGTGCCGGGTCATCCGAGCTCCGAAAAATACAAGTAAATAGTCCATCTTGACCGTTTTCGCGCGCTGAATCCAAATCCGAAGTCCGATTTGCCAAATTCCACTTCTAAAATTTCTCAAAAATTCCCGGGAAAGCAAACTTGACCCGTTTTTCATGCCGAGTCCAAATCTTGGGTCCAATATGCGCGCAAACACCTCTAACACCCAACATGGGTCTCCAGAAGCCGCAGATCCAACAGTAATCCAAACGTGGGAATTTCCGGGTCCTCACATCCTCCCCCACTAAAAGAAAGTTTCGTCCTCGAAACAAACACGGCTCAAAAGGGAGTTCAATGCCAAGGGTAAGCATCCAACAGCACAGTCTCCAACTCCCCGGTCGCTACTCACTCCCCGTGATTACTCCTCAACAAAATAATAATCAGTACGGCATGGCCCGGTTGCGTAATTCTCTCATCTCACGAGCCAGAATTCGCAACGGGCGTCCCTCGTACCACAAGTACTCGTAGATCTCAAAGGAAACGAGTCCATCACGGGCGAGGAATCCACAAGCCTAACACTCCTGAGATGAGACGTGGAAGGACCATCACGAACGCCAACAAAAGGCTGGGGGAAAAGAGAGAACAACCAATGTAGCACGCACCAACACCGCTCCCTGGTGCCAGCTCAACCAGGCGATCCGAGACACCCATACGGTCATCCAAGGAAAAGAAGCCCTAATCGGCTAAGGTCCTCGCTCAGTCACTCTCGGATCCTGACCATCCGCAGGGGCTGCTTCACCGCAGTCTACCGTCAAAAGGGACCCTCAGGGACACAACCTCGAGCTCTGTTCCGCAACGGTCCCACCCAGCGCCAACTGTGGAACCATTAAACTCAACCCCGAAAAGCTATCCGTCTCCAGGTATCCGCCACCACAGTGGCCCTGTCGGGGTGGTGTTGAATGCTCAAGAATAACCCAATGGTAACTCCACAGCCACTATGGGAGGCACCACTAACACAAAGGTCCATCCCCCATCTCTGGCAAAGCTGCAATCGGCGCTAGTACCAGTCTCATCATCCATTCGCCATGCTCTCCTGGCACTGCGAAATCCAAAAAGCTCCTCACCTCAACAATAAATGTTGATCTCAGCCTAACTCAAATAGCATCCACATTGGCCGGAAATCCACCGCCGCTCCTATGGCTAACACAATGTGACCCAAGAAGGTAAGCTTCTAAAGCTAAAACTTGTATCTCAACAACCTGGCATACAGCTTCATCCACACAGCATGGTAACACATCCACCAGTGCTCCTTATGCTCCAAGTCGCTCTGGGAGTAGATCATAATATCCCTGGAGGATCTTGTTACCAATGCAAACAAGTACAGCTGGAGCACAATTCCTCAAACCAAAAGAGTGGCAGGGCGTTAATCAATCCAATTGGCCTCACTATAACATAATGCCCCTACCGTGTCCTGAACACCATCTTGACGAAATACTCAGCCGTAAGATTCCAAAATCTGTACCTGCAATAGTCGTACAACTGCCGGAGTATAACTCCATCAAAAGGTCCAGAATAATACTCGGACCTGACTACACTCGAACCATAAAAGGGCCCTCACAGTCGTGTATCAACGATGTGGCATCACCACCGTATAACAACGGCGTGGCACTAGGTCAAACAGACCCCTCGATCCATCAGATCCTACAACTGCGCCATCAGCTCTCACAGCTCCACTGGCAATATCCAATGAGGTGCTGTCGAGGGTGGCGCGGTTCCCCGAACCACGCCAAACTCAATCTCTATCTCCCTAACCGGCGGCATTATCAACAGCTCAGGTGAAATCACACCCGAAATCTCGTGGCAACAGAGATATCTTTGGGTCCCGGTGCCGCCGTAAGCGCCTCTCACACTGTCGCTATAACCAGTGTGCTCTAACGACCTCAACAACCAAATCTCCTCTCGTCTGCCTTACAGAAGGTCAAAGTCCTCTCCTTCCGCAGTCTAACATCCTGTGGCACTGTGCCAACCAAAACCCAAGCACTAGGTCGAAACGCCGAACTGCCATAATTATCAATAAGTCTACCCGTATATCTCGCGGCCTCAACTGCATAGGACATAATCCACAGGCCTCCCCCACATACACAACACTAACAGGAACCTGTACCTCAAGTGCATGTGGTAATAAATCTGCCTCTAGTCCATGCAGGAATGCAACATGCTCCTACTCCGACTGCTGTGATGAAATCACACCTGCGACAACTCGATCCACTACCGTGGCGCCCTCCAACCGGGCGGCACAGATTCATCCGCTCAAAGCAAGTGGTTGTCGCCCAATCTGCCTGAAAATCAGGACTATCCACAAGGGAGCACAACCTCTGTCTCTGCTCACATTGAGGCGACGAATAAAGTCCTCCGCAGATAACAAATCCACGCTACTGCTGCGCTACTCTGATATAGATGCTGATGCTGCCGTCGGGGTCCACCCGATCTCTGGCATCTCGAAAATTCGCTATCCAGGTAAAGAGATCAGAAATGCCGCTACCGGTCGGTCTGTCCTCCATCACCCGACGCCAAGCGCCGATATCCAGATCTCGCCTCTGGCGGCAGATCCCTATCCCAAGGAACTGCAGCGCCACGCTCCAAACACAATGCCTACCCATCGAAGCGTCAATAATCCAAAACGGAGGGACCAACTACACTGAAAGGTATCCTGGCGCAAACCATTCCCCGCCAAACATATCCTATGCGCCTCGTCCCTCGAAATCTGGACCGCGCAGTTCATCAACTGCAAAAACTTACTAGCACAGGGAGGCTCCTAATTGATCACTCCGTGACCACCAACCACGACTCTGCCTACAAAGGCTCCAACTCAAACCTATGAATCGGGATGGTTCAGACTGCCGGGACTGGCTCCATCGATCAATGATGTCCCTAAGCTCAGCTACTATCCACTATCCATCCTGCCTCGATGCCTCGGCACTACTCATCGACACGGAGGGGCTGCTCGCTCAGTTGGTGCCACAAGTACAACTGAAGGTACCACTGCACAATAACAAACATCAGGACACAACAACCATACGACCCAATCCAGCGAAAGTCTAAGGCATGTTACCAATCCCACAACATTATGTTGTCTGCAGCCAACATAATTGCTTAGGAGCATAAACATGCCAATCACTCATCCCGTCTCTTGGGAGAGGTACAAAACTCGATCAGGATTCTCGCTAAAAGTCACGACTCTCACGTAGTCATCCTAATGTCCAACCACAAGCCTAGGGTTTCTAAGTCCTCAATGACCTACAACCTAGGCTATGATACCACTCTAATCTGTCACGCCCCGGGGTCGAAACTGCGACCCGGCTCGCCAACAGATCCGCCACCTATGCCAAACCCGCATAGGTGAAGCGTCCTACCTGCAAGAAAAGTACTACAGCTAAACAGATATCAGAGCTATAAATAAAAATCTGCTGTATAACTAAATCAATCACTGTACAACTGGAAATAACACAACAATGTCCGTCTCCCAAAAATGATAATAATACAGAATCCTCATATACAAACTCAGAACTCAACCGGGAGGTATCTCCAATAAATACATCAGTGTACAGGCTCTCAATACATAACAATCCTCACTACAACAGTCTCTCAAAGGAGGAAAAATAAAATAACTAATCTACTGAAGCTCTCCTCTGAAGGGGTACCGCTACACTCCAACGACGGGTAGGGAACTAGCTCGCGACTCCCTCGCCTCGGTCAGAAGGATCAGCAACAGGAACAACAGGAACTGGAGTAGAAGTTCCTGTAGGAAAAGACACCACGACGGGTGTGAGAACTACGTCCCAAGTAGTTCTCAGTGGGTGCCGCCAACAAGCCCGACGGTCTGCCCACTAAGTCCACTAGAGGCATAAAGTAACAAAAGCAGTGCTGTAAGGAAAGCAGGGAAAAGTAAACTCTACAGCTACTATGCCTCTATCTAGATGCTCAAAGAGTGGGACAGAAAGAACATGATGCCACAACTAACTCTCATCTCTGATCACTCAATCTGAACTGACTGCCTCCTCGGGTCCAGTCAAGCCTGCGCCAACCTACTGCCGTTACGTCCCGGAGGAGCGGACTTACGTAGGACGTCCATGACTGCCAACACCAGCACAGCCAGAGGGACAAATGCAACGACAAGTCGCGATAGAAAAGCTCAATCTCACGCCGGTATAACAACCCGGTCTCGCCTACTCCGGAGTGGCACTCGAGGGGAGCGACCCGCTCGAGTAAAAAGTAACCCATCTCAAGTATCTCTGTAAAGTATCTCTGTCAAGCTCAAATGTGGCTCATGCAGGCTATGATCCACGATCAAACAGATCGGTAACTCCAAGCTCAAAGCACAACTCAGTCGGAAAAAGAACCTCGACTCGAACAGGAATAGCCCAACACACTCTCACAGCTATGTCGGAGAACCCTCAACGACTCAATCTGATAAATGCACGACCATGGCTGAGTCGGGAAACCTCCACGACTCGATCTGCCAGAACCCCAAGATCCTCAAGGCTAAGTGGGAGAACCACCTCCACCACTAAATCAGAGAAACAACCTCTAGATCACACTCTACCAACTCAAGGCACCAAGTCGCATCCACTGCGAGAAACTGTCTCAACAGGCCAAACAGGCCAAACGTCGCATCAACTGCGAACAACTGCCTCAACAGGCCGACATCGCATCCACTGCGAACAGCTGACTCAACAGGCCAAACAGGCCGAACATCTCAACCACTGACCCAATGAAGGGTCCGGGAACACCGAAAGACTAGAACCTACAACCCAAATCAAACAAGAACAGGCTCTAGGCATAGCCTCTCGTTGTTCTCGTCCCAAAAAAAGGCAGACCTTAGAACCCAGACCACTCGAATCATCTCGGTGGTTAATTTATAGGAAAAACTGTGACATTTCTTACTGAAGCCATCTGATCTGTAAGAAATCCATATTTAATGATTTTTAGTTCTGCTTAGGAAAACAGTTGAAACCAAGTTTTATATCTAAGCCTCGAAGGGCTAATGCCTTCGTCCAATCAAACAGGAACAGACTCAGGCGACCCTACGATGCTTGGAAGAAAATATTTGGTTGACAAAAATCATATGTGTGTCCAAAAAGGTTCAGGGTTTAAGGTCCTGCTAACACTGATCTACCGCTGCCACTAGCACAGCGGCGACAGATAAAACAAGAAAAATAAAACATCTCGGGACCGCCGTCTACCCAAACGGCTCCCGCTACAGATGAACAACCAACTACATCTACCAGACGCCACTCTGCTCCCAAGCACGAGTGTAACATGCATCCCACACTAAAAGATAACTCCTGACCACTCGGCCCACTACCCGGGCGAGGAAGAACACTATGTCCAGGAAAGATAGAAGTGTGGATGTCTAAAGCAGAAATAACCCTAGCCCAAGTGAGGGTTTTCTACCAGTCTGGTTACACATGCAATCATATGACAGGGGTGCTAGGTCAAATTCCAAGATAACAATAATCAACAGCTTGTAGGGAAGGACAATAAATACATGATGATCTATCAACATCAGGAACATCAATTCCTATAATCTAGCATGCTATATAAAACACATCTATAACATGCAAGTCCCTACACAGATAGAATTAATGCACAGTCCATAGGTCGTGAAGACAAGGCCACCCACCAGAAAATGCTAACTGTCCGGAGTTCCACAGCTGAAAACACCAGAAGCAACAACCTCCACTAATCCTCAACTCCAACGGGTTCACAAACATCCGCAAATACTCCTGGGTACAACAAAAGGTCCAAGGTTACACTTTATTCCACAAAATAACCAAGTACAAAAATCTGCAGAAGACAGTCCTGAAGATCTGAAATTTCGACCTGCAGAAAGTGCCCTGAAAATTCCGATAAAAATATCACAGCGAGCGTCTCGTCGAGACCTTCGAAACGGGTACCTGCACGCCCAAATCCGAGCCCCGTAGGCCAAGTTACAAATTCCACAGTACAGGTGCGCAAACACTCACAACCACACAACTGTAAACTCAAACACAGATAAAAGGGGAATAGTATACCTTCGGGCAAGCCTCAGAAAAATCCCGGAAAAATACAACGATAATCCTTGCGACGAGTAGATCCAAAAAGTGTATAGGCTCGTCTCATTCCGACACTCGGGTGCGGAGATAAAATTCTGGCAAGGGGCCGCTGTCCAAAAACTCCACCATAAAACAGCGGCTTAGAAATGCCTCGAAAACCATGTCATAAACTCTGAATCCAGCAAGATGATCAACACGAAAGTCGAAGACGTACCTCTCATGATTCCAGTGCCGCAGAAATCGTCCAAAAATTCCATCGGGGTAGCGCAGGGGGTCTCCCACACTGAAAGGCGACGGTAGAAGCCAAAATCCAAGAAACGTCGCAGTGCGCCGCGTCGCAGAAAGCGCGGATCTCGAGGCCTCCAAAAATTCTGTAAATCCATCACAAGGTGGAGCACAAGGTGAGGAACATTTCCTCTTAAAACCTCTGCCTGAGAAGAGCTCGGCAAAACCTTCAAAACGCAGGCCAAAGGGGGCTATTTATAGGCCCAACTCAACAAATCCTGAAATACCCATTTTGTCCCAACTTTCGGGCGCCCACAACTTCCGGGCTGCTACAGTGACCCAGAAAGTACCCCAAACCGGCTGCGCCCGAATCGTCCCTGGAGTGACACGTGTCCCCGAACAGGCAACAGCGAGCGCGGCCAACCGCGTCGCGCCACGTGTCCTCCTGCTCTGCCGCCGAACGCGGAGTCAACTCCTCGGGATTCGCGCCCACGTGCGCCCGGCCGCGCCCACGTCGCGCCCACGTGCGCCCACGTGCGCGGCCGCGCCGCCCACGGCCCCGTGTCGGGCCCGCATCCCGAGGCACCTGCTGCCAGCTGCGTGGACCGCGCGCTAGTGCACCAGCCAATGCCATCACGCCACGCGTCCCGCTCCGGTCCACCGTGCACCCGCGATATTCCATGGACCGCGCCTGCCGCGCCGGCCAATCGGGAGGCGCCACGTGGCCCGCGCCCGGTGCACGACTCCCGCGGTGGACCGACCGGCCTCTCCTCGGCCCGCCGCCGCGGTCCGCCGTCCGCCGCCGCCGCCGGCGCAACTCCGGCCGCCGGAACAGTAACCCCACGCCTCGAAATCCGTGCCGGGTCATCCGAGCTCCGAAAAATACAAGTAAATAGTCCATCTTGACCGTTTTCGCGCGCTGAATCCAAATCCGAAGTCCGATTTGCCAAATTCCACTTCTAAAATTTCTCAAAAATTCCCGGGAAAGCAAACTTGACCCGTTTTTCATGCCGAGTCTAAATCTTGGGTCCAATATGCGCGCAAACACCTCTAACACCCAACATGGGTCTCCAGAAGCCGCAGATCCAACAGTAATCCAAACGTGGGAATTTCCGGGTCCTCACACCAACTGTCTCCGAGTTTTGACTCCTTCTTGTGGGTCTCCAATGATGTTTGATTCAGGATGATCCTTGGAGATGCGTAACGTTTGATGTAATGGAGTACTCGGAGGTACATGAGATGATTCCTGCACATCAGATAAACTTGAAGAACCATTAGGTGCATCAATAATATTGGAAGTATTATCATAAGAAGATGCACTTACAGGAGTATCATCATCAAGAGAGATATCAGGGGTAGATTTATCAGATGCAAAGTGGAAAGCTTCATCTACTTTAACATTTATAGATTCTACGATTGTCTTAGATTCCAAGTTAAATACCCGATATGCTCTACTATTTGTAGAATACCCCAAGAAAATCCCTTCGTCACTTCGAGAGTCAAATTTTCTAAGATTTTTGCGGTCACGTAAAATGTAACATCGACTCCCAAAGATGCGAAAATATTTGATGTTGGGTTTTCTACAACACCATAGTTCATATGGTGTATTTAACGTTCCCGAGCGCAAATAAACTCGATTAATAACATAGATTGCAGTGTTCACAGCTTCAACCCAAAAATGTAGTGGTAAATTCCGGCTATGAAGCATAACACGTGCCATCTCTTGAACAACCCTGTTTTTGCGCTCGACAACACCATTCTGTTGAGGTGTATAGGGTGCTGAGAATTCATGCTTAATGCCGTTGGAAGTGCAAAAATCAATGAATTTAGAATTTATGAATTCTCCACCTCTATCACTTCTAACACGAATGATCTTTTCATTCTTTTCAATCATAATACGAAGGCAAATCTCGTGAAAAGAATCAAAAGTATCAGCTTTCTCTTTTAAAAATGCTACCCATGAATACCGAGAGAAATCATCAACCAATAAGAAAATATACCATTTACCTCCCAAGGATGGTTGACGTGTCGGCCCCATAAGATCCATATGCAATAATTCTAAGGGCCGTTTGGTACCGACGTGATTCAAGGATGAAAGAAGAATTCACCTTTACGTACCCAAACCTTTCGAGTTTTGGTGTACGTCGGAAATGATTGTGAAGTTGATACCTTTGGTGAAAGCGTCTTATTTGATCCAATGCTTTTCCTTGACGTCGTCGTCTTGTTTGATGAACTACCGAGGCTCTTTTCCTTTAAAGAATTTGCATTTGATTTCCGAGGAATCACCCTTTTGGTAGTCGTTGCAAGATGTGCTTGAGTTGAGCGTTTGGCTCCCATCTCGCAATTTCTCCTTATGTGCCCTGCAAAATTACAACGAAAACATACCTTAGTGCTTGACGATTCCGAGGAGGGTGAAGTAGGCTTGTTGTCGTTGCTTGTCGTGAATTCCGGTATCGGAGGAGGAGATACCGACTGAGGCACAAAAACTGTCCCAACCGAACTAAAATTGTCTTCAGTTCGATTGTATCCGAGGCCGAACTTGTTTGATTGACCAAGACCAAGAAGCTTATCCAACTTACTCCTTCCTGATGAAAATCGCTGTAAGTCATCCTTGAGTTGGAGAATGGTCTCTGTCATTTCCAATTTTTCCTGTCGAGCCTCGCCGTTGAGAGCAAGCTGCTTCTCAAAGTCCTCCATAGATAGGTTCTCGTCATCGCCTGAGGAGGATGAATCCGCGTCTTCTTCTTTTGTTGTTTTCAACGCATAACCTGAAGACTTAGAAGAGGATGCCTTTCCCGAAGAATAGTTAGTAGGAAATGTCATTTCATATGTTTATAAAGAACCAACTAATTCTTCTACACGGATTTCGTCCGGGTGTTTAATAGTTTCAATGGCTGTAACCTTGGAACGAAATCTTTCAGGAAGAGTTCTTAAGATCTTTCTTACAATTTTAAATTCTGGAATCTTCTCTCCCAAGTTAGCACATGAGTTTACGATGTCTTGCAATCATGTGTAATAGTCTGTGAAAGATTCATTTTCTGCCATGAAAATAGAGTCAAACTTGCTCGTAAGCATTTGCAGTTTCTGAATCTTCACAAGGTTAGTTCCCTCATGCGTAACTTGAAGAACATCCCAGATTTCTTTCGTAGTCTCACATGCCGAGGCGCGAGAGAACTCTGTTTGTGATAAGGCATTAAATAAAGCATTAATTCCCTTGCCATTGTAAGAAGATATATCAATATCTTCCTTGGTCCATTTCGACCTAGGTTTGATGGTGCGAACATCACCAATAAATTCAGTTGGATTAGACCATCCTAATTCAATTGATTGCCACACCCGTTCGTCGATGGAAATTAAAAAAGCTTTCATCCGTACTTTCCAGTACGCATAATTTGTTCCATCGAAGAACGGAGGTCTGTTGACACCTTCAACCATTGTTTACAACCCTATTCCCGCTCTTATACCACTTGTTGGGTTATGTATAATAGGATCTAAATAGGGGAAAAAACACCTAGAGGGGGGTGAATAGGTGTAAACAATAAACACTCAAAAATCTTTGCGATATAAAACCCAATGCGGAAAAAATAAATAACACGCAGAGATTTTTACGTGGAAAACTCCAAACCGGAGTAAAAAACCACGGGACCGATAACACGGTGAAATCCACTAGAATTAAACACGTACAAGGTGATATACCGTACTCACAGACGACTCAACCTTTTCCATACGCTCCTAGTTGATCTTCTCCGCTCGCTCCACGACGCTTCTCGAATCCACGATCTGCGTCCAACGCCGAATCCACGGCGTCCAACGTCGAGTCCACGACGTCCGACCGAATCCACGGTCTTCACCCAGTAGCACGCTTCGAATCCACGAACGTACCTCGCTCCGAATCCACGAGAGCGGTAGCCCCTTGAATCCACAAGGCCACGCGAGTCCACGCGCCGATTTTGGGGTAAATCGTTGTTTTTGGGTGGTGATGATCCGCCGAATACTTAGATTAGAAATAGATCGGAAATACCATCTAAGTATTCATTGATTTGATTCTACTCAAAATGTGAGTATGAAAACCTAGAATCAAATCAATCAATATAGATGAAGAAACATAAGATAGAATCTATGATTTCCTTTCTTCTCTATATGTGGATCTTAGGCCGTATATACGATGACGGCTTTTAGGTTTAGCGGCTTCTTTTTGGATTAGCCCTAGAAAAAGAATCATAGGGTCTATTTATAGGTTAGAAACCCTTGGAAAAAGATAAGGATCAAAAACTATCTTTTTCTGGAATTTTACATGACGACGATCCGGATCGGAGATCGGCGATCCGGATTGCAGTAGCGAGAAAAACAGTTTCCAGAAAAACGAAGGTTCGGGATCCGGATCGAAGTGCCTGATCCGGATCGTTCATACAGTTCACCAAACATCAACGTTCGGGATTCGGATTGAAAAGCCTGATTCGGATCGTTCAAATAAAAAGGTAAACCCAGTGTTCGGGATCCGGATCAAGGAAGGCTACGATCCGGATTGAACTGGTGTATAAACGAACAACCTTCGGGATCCGGATTGCAAAGTCTGATCCGGATCCTGAACATGTCCCATGTCCAGTTTTTGATATTTATGCAATTACAAGTTCATCCAAGTGTTTCTACACTATAAGAAGTATTCGGATCACCAAAGATATTAAGTTAAACATACCTGATCCTTTTGAATTCTTCTTTCTTGAGATTGAGTTATATGATCCATCCTTCTTTACCTTCAATCTTCAAGACTTAACCGAATTCAACGAAATACGCCAACTTAAATTCCGTAACAGGATATTGATCGGTCTTGGTTTGACATGGTTTACGCATTACTGGTTCCCGGAAGAGTCAATTTCTCCATTAGCAAAACCCTTTCTTACCCTACCTTTGGACTCGTATGTTGTTCGTACACAATCAACGGAGGCCTCCCCGACATATGTTGCAACGTCTTCAATAGCATGCTCTTACTTCGTCTTTCCCTTAATAAGTCATACAATAGATCCCTCCATTTAAGTGGTTCTCGCTTCTCCTTGTTCCTGTTCCTAACTCCTCCCCGGGTAGTTCCCAATGTTTGGCACTTTCCATACTTCGTGGGTGCAACATCAACAAATTCGCTCATGATCAAGTTACAACCTAAGATCTATGATCATATTATGTTAACTGTTCGTATTTTGTTCATTCCATCGGTATGCTCCCAGGTACCTGTAATTGTGATCCGTTTGCCAGAACCAAGGGGTCTTTCTGTGGAAACCTCCATGAGCAATCGTCGTTTTTTGATGGTTTTTCCGCTTATCACAGCTGCTCTTTCCACACCTCCGGATATCGGGTGCCAAATCGTCGCCCTTTTCCTTATTTATTCGATAATTGAGTTTGCTATCTCTGTGGCATTGATTGTAGAAGTTCGTGAAGAGGGCTGGACGAGTAGAATGAGGGAAAGCGGCTCGATCGAGAAAAAAGAGGAGTAGAGTAGCCCCCTTAGAACTGACAAAAGTAACTATCAATGAATTCCCGAGCAATTCTAAACCAAGATATGCGATTTATTCCCGTAATGATTATAACAAACAGCAGATATTATATCCTTATTTGGATGTGTGAATGCATTGAGCGCAGAAATGTTGCTCTCGCCCTCTTATTACAGGAACACCCGAGCATTTGTTGATCTCAGATGTGTCCATATCAATGGAAGGGGTGACTCATTATTTCGATGAATCATTTCTTCGGACAGAAGAAGATTCAGTAAACACTTACAAAAAATATCATTTCTCAGAGTCCGTTGTGGAAGAATCTTCTGAGGAATTGGCCATATGTAAGATCATAATTATTGATACGGGTCTTTTCCACATAAAATGGGAATCTTTTGTTACAATAGAACCTGAAGTGATGTGGATCATTCAAGAATCGAAGTCGATTTGCTTTAGAAAAAGAAGATATCAATGAACTTCTATGAAATGGTTTCACGGGATTCAGCCAATTGTCTCGATCATGGGATATCATTGATAAATAGGAATCCGTGTTATCAAAGGATTTCCTGCGATTATTTCTAGTATGGAATGAGTCAATCATCCACTTTGGTATCCTTTTGACCAAAAATGGTAATATTATTCCTCCGTTGATCAAGAATTTCGGTCTTTGGGAAGTATCATGATCATCCAATACGAAGGGTTTCAATTTATTCAAATGAATGATTTGAACACCTATTGATTCTAACAACTGATTGCAGAGTTGATCATTCGGACCCTTCAATTCATAGATGTGGATCTCGGACCTATGAATTGGGATATTCCCGATACTCACAAAGAAAAGGGGAAGTGACTTGGACAAAAAGGGAAGTGACTTGGACAAAAAGAGAAGTGACTTGGACAAAAAGAAACAAAGTGACTTAGACAAATCTTGTTTGTCGATAGCCTCGGACCAATCAATCGAATATTGATTAATACGGAATCGATCGAACACTACTTGAAAACGCTTCTTCTATTCAGAAACGAAATCTTCCAAATGTTCTTCGTGCATTCGTGGCCAGTAGTAAGCGGCCTCGAGCAGTGCCAAAGTCCGCTTCTAACCTGGATGACCTGCCCACTTGGAGTCATGACACTCCTTTATGAGCTCGCGGCGAAGGTTGCCCCACTTGGGCACAAACACCCGTCGCCCTTTGGTGAGGAGTAACCCGTCGCTGAGCCAAAACCTTCGCGTTTTGCCCTCCTTGACAAGTTGCACAAGGTTCTGAGCGATAGGGTTCTCGTTGGTTCCTGAGCGAAGTCGATCGCGGAGTGTCCCGCGAAGTTGCCACACAGCCGCTAGTTCAGCCTTGCGGCTGAGTGCATCGGCCACGTGATTCTCCTTCCCGGGCTTGTACTGCATCTCCATGTCGAACTCCGCCAAGAAATCCTGCCACCTTGCCTGTTTAGGCGACAGCTTCTTCTGCGATTGGAAGTAGCTTGTGGCGACGTTGTCGGTGCGCACCACAAACTTGCTCCCAAGCAAATAATGTCGCCAGGTCCGCAAACAATGCACAACGGCGGTCATCTCCTTCTCTTGGACAGTGTACCGCCGCTCGGTGTCGTTGAGTTTGCGACTCTCGTAGGCAATGGGGTGTCCATCCTGCACGAGAACACCGCCAATGGCAAAATCTGAGGCATCAGTGTGTACCTCAAAGGTGCGACTGCAATCAGGTAGTCGCAGCACCGGATCCTCCGTCACCGCCCGCTTTAGATCCTCGAATGCCTCCACGCATTGAGGGGTCCAATCCCACGAGTGGTTCTTCTTCAAGAGATCCGTCAGGGGGCTGCTCTCGCAGAGTAGCCCGCAATAAACCGTCGATAGTAGTTGACGAGCCCAAGAAATGACCGCAACTCAGGAATGGTTGTTGGGGCCTCCCATTCGCAAATGGCTCGCACTTTCTGTTGATCCATGCAGAGTTGTCCCTCGCCTATCCAGTGGCCAAGGAAGTGTACCTCTTCCTTCGCGAAGCTACATTTCTCCTTCTTCACGAACAACTGGTTCTCCCGCAACACTTGAAAGACAGTTCGTAGATGTTCGATGTGCTCCTCCAAGGTGTTGCTGTATATCACGATGTCGTTGAGGTACACGACCACGAAGCAATCGAGATAGGGATGGAACAGCTTGTTCATGAGGGTGCAGAAGGTCGCCGGTGCATTCGTCAAGCCGAACGGCATGACAAGGAACTCATAGGAAGTGGCCAAGGAAGTGTACCTCTTCCTTCGCGAAGCTACATTTCTCCTTCTTCACGAACAGCTGGTTCTCCCGCAACACTTGGAAGACAGTTCGTAGATGTTCGATGTGCTCCTCCAAGGTGTTGCTGTATATCACGATGTCGTCGAGGTACATGACCACGAAGCGATCGAGATAGGGATGGAACAGCTTGTTCATGAGGGTACAGAAGGTCGCCGGTGCATTCGTCAAGCCGAACGGCATGACAAGGAACTCATAGGACCCGTACCTTGTCACGCATGTGGTCTTTTCCTCATCTCCTTCCGCAATCCGCACTTGATAATACCCGGAGCGAAGATCAAGTTTGGTGAAGAATTTCGCTCCGCCCAATTGATCAAAGAGATCTGCAACCAAAGGAATAGGGTACTTGTTTTTTATGGTTACCTTGTTGAGCGCCCTATAGTCAATACAAAGCCGCAGGCTTCCATCGCTCTTCCGCTGGAACAAAACTGGTGCTCCATAGGGTGCTTTCGACGGTCGAATAAATCCTGCATCGAGGAGTTCCTTCAATTGCTTCTGCAACTCCTCGAGCTCTGGTGGGGCCATTCGGTATGGCGCTTTTGCTTGCGGTTTGGCTCCTGGCTCGAGCTCGATAGCATGATCACCTCTCGCCTAGGTGGAAGTTGCTTTGGCAATTCCTTCGGCATGGCGCCCTGGAATTCTGCCAAAACCGTCGCAATCTCCGTCGAAGGGTCCTCCTCCTCGAGGCCCTCGTCGCTCACCTCGCGGATTGCCGCAAGGTAAGTCATCTCACCACGGTTCACACCCCTTCGCAACTGTAAAGAAGAGAGGGTCTGGATGTTTACCGTTTTCTCCTGGCTCGCTAGGACCATGCACGGGGTTGTCTCCTCCATGATGCTCAATGCTCCAAGGTGTGGCATCGGAACCGCCTTCGACGAAGCCAAGAAGTCCATACCCAGTTGACTTGGAAGTCGGTCGATAGGTGTGGCGGTGAAGTTTGCAGTGCCCTTCCAATGTCCAACTGCAATTGCCACGCCTTTGGCTACCCCTAACACGGGTTGAGCTTGTGAGTTGACATCCTTCATCTTGCTTGTGTCCTTCTTGAGGGAAAGGCCTAATCGCTTGGCCTCCGCCTCCGCGACAAAGTTGTGAGTGGCTCCCATGTCGACCAGCGCTCGTGTGGCCTTGCCTACAAACTACAGCTGCCT
>JAQNDB010003411.1:0-2500 GCA_029204045.2 Tillandsia leiboldiana | reverse complement strand
TAGTCAAATTCGGAGTTGTCTTGACTCACGAATAAAGAGTATGCCTTTGCAATGTTTCTAATCGGTTGGGCACCATAAAGAATAATAGGGGATTGGCCCTCCATCAATACTAGTTGTAGGGCTAAACCAACCTTCAATGTCATCGCGGGCGGGCTTTTGGGCACACGGAAAAGGAGAAGTGGATGGAGAGTGCTTCTTAGCTAGAGTTGGTGGGGGGGGTCGCTATAGTGGCTAGGGTGAGTCTTCCTAACCCGGCTCTAGACGAAGCAGCGGGGGTTACAACCACATCCACTCCCGCTTAATTCAATAGGGTGACGACCGATGGCCATTAATCTTGAAACTAAGCGTTTTGTTTTAGGACGGCACCGAATCCTCGTCTGGATTTGAGAAGTGGGTTGCTATTCTCTTTACGGAAAGACTCAACGACGAGTAGATTATTGCAGCTCCGCTCGTCTGACTACTAGCCTAATCTATGGTAGAGCTGGGCTTTTTTCCTTTCGTTAGACTCCTAGCGCGCAAATAACCAACCTCTTCATTCTTCCCTTAACTATCGGACTCAACTTGCAGCCCTTCACTGACACAACCCCCAACTACTGACCGGACGACTGGCCTACAGAACTCAAAGTTTCTTGTGCAGGGTGGGGCAAGGGCTCCATCGAGCAGTCACCACAGGCCAGTTTGTTTGGCATAACTGGACCTAGTCTATATAAAAGAGTATTATACCTGTCATACCTATTCTTTCTTTCCTGCCTCCCATCTCGTCTACACGGATCGGAATCGGGCGGTTTGCAAAAAGACTGTCACAACAGGGGTCAAGACTCTCACAGTGCACTTCTGACCGACTGATGTGGAAGAGTAGAAGGCAAGGGGATAATCCTATTCAGTAGGAGCAGGCATGACACAATCTCACACTCCAACAATGGAAATGATGCCTACGTCACACCTCAATGTCACTAGAAAGAGAACTGAAAGCTTCACTCTTATAGCTGTCGACTCCGGTTGACTACCAATGCCTCACTGCTCGGACTGAGGGATCCGGGTCTCCACCAACTGCTCCTGGTCTCGTCTCGAAAACCGGTCTACACCTCATCTCATTCTGGGCCATGAAAGTCGTCTCGTATTGCCGACTTGACCTACTCTGAGAGTAAAGCAAGACTGACAGTCTACTTCCTCATCGAAGGGACCTGATGTTTGCGCTGACTTTTTTAGCATGTTAAGATGTGTGGCACAGCCTGTATCACATTGATGTGAGAAGGCTACACTAGAGATTGATCATCGAACGCTCTTGTTTGGGTCCTCCTTCTTGAAGAACCTTGATCGGATGCCCCCTTGCCTGCTGTCAGCTCAGGTAGCACCTTCCCCACTAAGAGTGCTTTCCTAGAAAGCAAAAATGCGAACCATATATATTAGAAAATAAGATAACAAAGATCGAACGAAGACGAAGCCAATTCACCAGAATCAGTTCAACTACGGTCTCTCAACTCAGGAGAAGGAGAAAGAAAGATGAGCTCTGTTCCACAGTGATTAGAGAGAGGGCGAACATCACCTTATTCACTTTGTCGTTTGTAGGGGCTTTACCATTCAATGGATGAGGCAAATGTTTCAGTAACACAAGGCAGCACTGGGGAAGAATCCAATACCAATTGAAGGATTTACTGAGCCAAGTATGTCACAAATCCAAAGAGGGGCTTTTATGAACCATAGTACACTAGTTACGTGAAAAGGTCAGGGACAAGTAGCTCAGCCCGGGCTTCAAGCCGATCAGAAGAGGCATTAGAAAGAGAGAGTAGTGAGAAGTCCCTCTATAGGGAAGCTTCTTATTTCCTTGAGGCTGGGGGTGTGAGTCGACCACTCAATGGTGGGAAAAAGCCCCTCTCTACCTTTCCATTCCCTATCTTTTGATGAGAAGTCTGACCATACAAAGTCCGCCGCCTTCAATTTCTATGGGTGCTTATCCGAATCAGCTTCCTTTCGTGCTTCCTTTATTGCTTGCTATGCTATAACTCTATATAGTTAGCGCTATCAAGTGGGACTCAATAAAAGGTCTTTTCCAGCTCTCCTTGGAAATCGAGATAGGTTCAGGTCAATGTCAGGTCGCCGTTCAGCCCTACTACAATGCCCTCCACCTTTTGTCCTTCTGGATTTGGATCTGAGACTGAGGCTCCCTGAGTGTCGGAAGAAAAAAGAGCGCTACGCCCTTGCTTGAGACAGTTGCTCCTTCACTATGTAATGAAGATGATGGGCGAGTAGGGAAAGTGAGAAAGAAGCTAGAGCAGGAAAGAAGCAAGGGAGGGAATAAGACAGGACTTAGTTACTAGTCTGAAACTGCTACCCTCGCTGCCCTACATGCTGCTTTCATTAGTGAACTTTGAATCCGCTTACCGGTTAGAAGGTGAACAGATCTCCGACATCTCAAAATGAAAGATGCTACATAGACTTCAAATAGCTCCAACCAACACAGGGAAAGTCCCAAAGTCAGAATCAGCAAAAATCCAATTAT
>JAQNDB010003410.1:0-29555 GCA_029204045.2 Tillandsia leiboldiana | reverse complement strand
GTTCTGCATTTCTTTTTTTTGAAAGAAAGGTAACATGCTACCCTTTTCGTTTAATTTTTTTTAAAAAAGTTAACTTAGGCGGAAATTTAAAGCAATTAGTGTCGACTCGGAACCTCGGATGCATAACCACCAAGCCCTGTTGTCACTTGTGACCAGCTTTGAACTCGGGACTCGACATACCAACCCATCAAATCCTTGCCACTTGCGTTAGGGACGTTCGATCAATTCTACATTTCTATAACCTAGTGTTAACCTTTACCTATTCCTCCTCAAATTTGTGACATTCTCGTCACCCCTCGCTGTCCTGACCGCATCCTCAACTCTGTGATTTTTAACATATCCGATTATTGATATTAGGAAGTGTGGTGACCCGAATCTCTGTGATACTTAGCTGTGTGGTCGGCAGTGTGAAAAAACCTATATTTGGTGTGTCGACTGCGTTGCACGTCAACATGCGAGAACGGACTCATTGCAAACAAAACTATCAAAATACAATTGTTTCCTATATTTTAGCCCAGATTTGTGGTGCCCAATCCAAGTTCCGCTGATGTGCATCTACTCGTAGAGAAACGCAATGGTCTCCTTCTTGCTGATTGGAAGTTCGTTTGCCCAGCTGAACTTTATTGATCTTTCAGACTTGTGATACGGTTGCAGTAGAAATTCTTTTGGTGTTGTTTATGTATGGACTTTCGGGATGTAGATTTTATTGGATTCTTGGTTATTTCCGGGATTTGAAAGTTTGAGTATCTTTTTAAGATCGAGTGATGAGCAATTCCTCTTTTGGTTTCAGTTAAAAGTCCTTTTTGGTTGGGTCTCCGACTTCATGTAGACATGCGGAAATTTTCAATATAATTATGGTACATTGAAACACTCTTGTGAACTGGATACCTAAGGGAACATTAAGATAGGATTTTTTTGAGACTTGTGGATGATCCGTGGGATTTAGAGGACTTAGAAATACTGTTGGAGCTTTCTTGTGAGTTATATTGAGCAGAAATTAAGCCTATCTTCAAGTTGTTATTTGCCTAGATTTTTTTGAGAATTCTGCGCAGTAGTTAATGATTTGATGAATTGTGCTCAAGCCACAATGTCTTGGGGTGTTTTGTTGTGTTGGATTCGTAAGGGCAGGGGATCGTGCACACCAAGTTTTAACACGACATCGACTTTGGAATCGTCGCTTTTCCAGGTAGGTTGTTGAGCAGCTCAAATCTGTGATTTATCTACTTAGGCTTTAGAATTCCCGGACTTAGTTTTTGATTGTTGTTTCTTACCCATGTGACTCATCTGAATGGTTATGTTTCTGATCCTTAGCCTATCGTTTAGAATATTAGTTTTGTTGTCTACCTTATCTCATGAGGTTGATTATAAGTGATAATCCTTAAGTCTATGCTATGTGAGAATGATTATGGTGTGATCCTTAGACTACAATATGGAGATTATGTGGTTGTTGATTCGTAGCCTATCTTGTTGAAATGATATTTGCATGATATTCTAATCTAGCTCAGATAAAATTATGTTGATAAACCTTACCTATTCCACGTGAGAACAAATGCATCTGTCTGGAAATCTAGATAGGCCACTTTCATTTTTGCTATACTATCATGTGGAATTGACTTAGGAGGAACTTAATATTTCATTTCTAATCTCCTTGTATGTCACATATATGT
Source organism: Tillandsia leiboldiana (assembly GCA_029204045.2). Taxonomy (NCBI): domain Eukaryota; kingdom Viridiplantae; phylum Streptophyta; class Magnoliopsida; order Poales; family Bromeliaceae; genus Tillandsia; species Tillandsia leiboldiana. The sequence continues at coordinate 27,888 of JAQNDB010003410.1, read as the reverse complement.
AACTTGGGGTATCGATATGTGCGGGGATGTGTAGTTAGTGAGATTATTGAGCGGGTGGGATACACCGGATTGTTCACTAGTGGGATGTTTTGGCAACCGCAGATATTAGGGCGTTGACGGTGGTTGATTTTTGCATCAGGTTGGGGCCGAGAATTCATTAGTCCATAGAGTTCTCCACCGTTTAGCATAGTTATGATTTTTGCCTGCTTTACTGACACATGCCCATGGTTACTTCCCTCGTGCGGGTAGCTTCCCTCTGAGTGCCACCCGAGGAAGACGGAAGGAGTTTATACGTCCGCGACCGGGTTTTTATACAGGTCTATGATATTAATACGTGGGTTCGATTCCGTCTCGGCGATACACGTCTTATGTGACCGATGTGTTAGCAGTGCAGGCAGGATCGGATTTGATACAGTTCCACTAGATTGGTTTATCTCGACAGTTATCGCTTACTGATGCATGCATATACAGTTATCATTTATTATAGCATTAGAGCCATATTAATGGTAGTTTCTTTTACTAACAGTTTCTTTCAGCTTTACCACCTTATTTCTTTCCTTGCATGTTGTAGACTCGGTGGATACGTCGCAGTTTGAAGATTACCCACTGAGAACTACTGTTTTATTAGTTCTCACATCCGTTCACTACAAAAAAATTAATTTGTAGCGACGGTTATTTACTAACACTTAATACAAATGCTGGTAAAAGTATATTTTAGTAAACGGTTTTAATGAATTATTATATTAGTTCTAAAACGCTGTTAAAAGTATATTTTAGCAGCAGCGTTTTATTCTAGATTCTCTGCCTGCTGTAACCTGTTTTATTCGTTGTTTTATTCTAGATTTCTCTATATATGTTGTGTGAATTTAGGTGTTACTTTGGCCTCGATTTGTACGAAGGCTAATAATAGTCAGCCTTCATGGTACTGAGATTATAAGATTTATTAAGTAGGCTTTAATTGGTTAGACCCTTGATCAGCAGAACTTAATTGAGTTCAGGCAGAACTTAATTGAGTGGAATGGATAGGGCATAGTTTGTATGGAGAAATCAGACTGCGGAGTTTATTGGCCCTGTAAAATGGAGTTTCTAAGGCTACATGCATTTATTGGTATTGCAGTCTTGATGGTGGTTTTTTGATCTCATTTTACTAAACCTATTTGGAGTATAAAGAATTTAACTTTGATTCCATTGACTTACGCATGATTCTTGTTTGTGAGGTGAGAAAGGTTGCTAATTGTAGTTGTACACTGATAGCTAATGGAGTTCCTTTCTTGGTTATTTGGATAAAATCTAAACTAGGAATACAAAATGTCTATATCTGAATAACTTAACAACTTTAGAGACCCAGATCCTCGCTTTATCTTCTGTTAAAAGCACTAATGGTGTTATTATAAAATTCTGATACATTCAACTGTTGTTGTTTATATATATACTAATCTGCAATGGCTTAGCATTTTCTTGTCAGAACTATATAACCTTATTGTCCAATTGTTTATCTTGGATTAAAGCTTAGACACTACTAATCCATTGGATGGTCGACAGGTTTACTACTTATATATTTCTAAAAGAATTTATTAAATAATATCTTATTGAAAATTTTGTATTAATTGAATAGTGTAATTTCTTATATATGTGGAATATTGTTGATGCGAATAATCCTAATGATGTATTGAGAGAGAAGTGCTATCGTCATCATCCAATCACCAATTTCAATCTTATCAGATAAATAATTTGTCTAGATAGTGGAATTATATGTTATGTCATTTATTACAAAATCATTTAATCCTCTAATATAAATATAGGTCCACCAAACAAAGAAAAGGAGGGGTGCGATATGAACATGAAACCGAGGTAATTTTCTATTTTGATTAATATTATTTGTTAAAAGTTATCTGATAGTAAACTATATTTGTCTCTATATAGAATAATCCTGAACATGGTGAAAAAAATCTATTAGACTGTGAAACAACAAAAAGGGACTTTTAGCAAAATGATGATTAAAAAAAATTGCTTGAATTTGAAAAAAATCATCATTTTGCAAGGCGCCATTTTCTTCATTTTGTTTATGACTTAATATATGTACTTGAAATATACTGATTTTTTTTTATTGTTGCGATGTTTATTATGGATGTTGAATATATGGTACTTCTTGAAACTTTATGATTTTTTTTTTTTTTTTTTTTTTTTTTTTTTTTTTTTTTGCTTACTAAATTTTTTGTGTTCGACGTCTTTTGCATAAGTGTAAATATCTTTCAAAAACAGTTGTATTGTTATAAGATAATTATTTTGTCTAACTAAATTATAATTTTATTATTAATGCATCAAAATTTTTTCGTTTTTGCCGGCACTTTTTTTATCTGGATAAAAATTTATTTGCTGACACTTTTTATTCTAATTGTCAGCACAGATGTTTTACCGACGGTTTGAATGCCAAAAGAGATGTTTTTGCCGGCACTTATGATTGCCACTATATGTTAGAATAGGTGGCACTCATAGGTGCCGGCATTTTATCATTTACCAGCAGTTTTGAATGCCAAAAGAGATATTCTTGCCGGCACTCGTAGGTGCCGGCATTTTATCATTTACCGGCGGTTTTGAATCCCAAAAGAGATTTTTTTGCCGGCATTTATGATTGCCCCTATACGTTAGAATAGGTAGCATTCGCAAGTGCCGGCATTTTATCATCTACCGGCGGTTTTGCATAAGTGCCAGAAACAAAAATTGCCGACTGAGTTTTAACCCGGCACTTGGGAGTGCCAAACAAATCGCGGAAAAAAAAAATTTCGGCACTTTTTATATTTTTGCTGGCACTTTAAATTGCCGCTAAATGTCCCTTTTGTATTTTATTGTTATGAACTGAAAGATATTGTTGTACTTTATTGTTTATCTTTATAGTTTTAACTTGAGATAATTTAGTTTAGTTCTTAGCTCTATACTTGTACTCTTTTATATTTATCTTATATTTGAACAGGGTTAGTATTTCGTGTATGCGGAAAATTTTATTTGTACGACGAATCTGTAGACGAGCTCGGATTCTGATTTACTCTCGAAACGTGGCAAAAGGTGTGAGCGGTGGTGAAGCGAGAGTTAAAAAAAACAAAGATGAAAATTATTTTGATCCTTTACAAAAAAAAATCCGCACTAAATCTATAAAATCTAAAAGAGTGGTATATTTTCACAAAATCGCAAATCCGGTAATTATTTTTTTAAAAGTCCGAAAAAATAAATATTTGTAAAATTTTAATATCTTTTAACGGGCGCCCTTCTTTCGTAAACCCTAACTCAAACCTCGAGAGGCGGAGCGACCGAAGGGCAGAAGGCGAGAGACGGGGAATGAGGAAGGAGAAGAAGAGGAAGGGTTCGTTCGAAGCCGAAGCGGAAGCGGCGGCGGCGGAGGGAGTAGTAACAGAGCGCGGAGGAGGAGGAAAGAAGAAGACGAAGAAGGGTCGTACGGCCCCCTCGGAGATAAAGAACAAGAAGAAGCGGAGCGCCGTGCACGCGAAGCTCAAGCGCGAGAAGAAGATCTTGAGCGAAAGCAGGCCAAGGCCCGCGATGCCGCCTACACGAAGGCCATCGAGCTCGGCGCAGAGGTGAAATCTTTGTATATAATGTATCTAATTCTAGGTTTTTTTGGTTTGCTTTGTTGCTCGGTATGTGATTTTTTCGATGATTTTGTTATTCGGAACTGTAGCCTCCGGAGAAGAAGGTGCCCCGCACGATCGAGAACACGAGGGAGCCCGACGAGACCGTATGCGGACCGACGATGAAGAGGTTCGTGTTTTTGTGTTATGTTAAACCCTGTTTGGACGTCGAAATAAGTAATCCAATGATAACTTATTCGGTATGAGAACCTTTTTTTTTTTTTTTTTTTTCTTTGGAATCCAGTAGTTTAATTTTTGCTTCCTGAAAGGTATCTTGATTATCTATTATGGAAAAAAGAATATGCTATTCTATTCTAGATATTTGATCACACTTCCAATTACTTCGTCCAAACAGGGACTTAATGTATTTCTTGTTTTGTGAATCAGGTTGGGAGATGCTGCATGGGTTTTGATGGTTTGAATTTCACTGGAAAGATTAATGAACATTAAATTCTTTATCTGGTAGTTTGGTTAAATATGAGGAATTTGTTGGCTATATATGTAGATGAAGGGTTTATCTTATTTTGCTTGTTAAAGGGTGTGATGTTTGGCAGTTAAGAGAAAGAATTAATGCAGTATTTGCTAAGAGAAAGGTTTAATTCAGTTAGCCTGTGAAGTTTGTATCAGTTTCATGTGATTTAAATGTTATTCTTTTGAAAGCTTCGTAAAGAGTATACAGTATACACTGCAAGAGAACAGAACGAAGGGTTTTATTTCACTTTTGCCTATGCACTGTAGTTGATAGTGTATTATCGAAAGAGAAGAACTTATTTCTCTCGTGACTAAAGCATTGCGCCATTGATGAAATCATTGTATGTTTGTATCTTGAAATTTCAGAGTGAAGAACTCTGAGATTGTTGCTTTGAGATGATTTATTGGAATACTAGTGGCCTCTCTTAGTGACTGGACAACAACCTCGGGCTGTAAGTTTGTTATAATCTGAACTGATGTTGGTGTTGTTGGGGTAAATCAGATGAGATTTATGAGGGACGACTATATCATCTTTTGCAACTTGATTTGTAGTAGGAAATGAACGATAGAGAAAAAATTAGTTGGGAGCAGAGATGATATACTTTGTCTTCATTTAGTTTAGTAATCGGTCTGTTGCAAAGTTTTTAGATATGCAGTATTCGTGCGAGGCATTTGACATCCATCTGAGAAATTCCTGCGTATCCAACCACATCTCAGGGAGAATTTTTTTTTGCAAATGAGCATTGATTGATGTGAGGTTGGTATAATTCTCGTAACCAGAGTACAAAAGAATAATGCAAAAATTTGTGCCATGTACAATTAGGAAAAGTGGAAAAGTAAGTTGAATGTCATCAACTTTACATTCATCTGCTGGGATCTTCCTATGTATTTGTTGACAGTTACATAATGAGGAGAGGAATCTTTTATCAACTTTTGCTATGCTAATATAAGAGATAGTACGCCGACCACTGAAGGACTTATGATGCTGATATAAGATTATGCTGGGTTCCGGTTCTTGAGGGAAAAGGGGACTTTGCTAAATCTTGGGAGTTGAACTTCTAGACATGGAATTTCCTAGGAATAGCAGGATGAGCTATTGACAAACTATGGTTTCTAGTTTGACTTAGATGAGATAAACTTTACTTATAATATAATTAAAAGAAAGATTGGGTTAGTTGAAGATCGTTTCGGATGAGTAGAAAAGGAGAAATAGAATTTATTTAGTTTATGAAAGAGAATTGGTTGAATTGAGTTGTACAGGCATAAAGAAAAGTTTGTCAAGGTACTTCATATCATATAATGGTCTCATGGTTTATTGTACTCCAGACCAATTATAAGTTCTGCATGCACTGAATTTGTAAAGATACTATTCTTTGTTACTACATTTCTGAAGCAGGTGTCTTTTTTTTTCTTCATAGTGTCGGTGATTAGTGTGTAAATGCATGCTGGTGCCTAAAACATTTTGAAGTATCATTGGCACAGTTAAATATTTAAATAGTTTGAAATGTGTAGGCTGTTGCTAAGGCTTATTTTGTCATGCCTCAGTATGAGGTTGGTTTTATTTTCAGATTTGGCATAAGTCCTAATTGTTTAATGTTGAATCAGTTCTGTTTGACAGAAGAAAATGCACATGCGATTTGGTCCTTTTGGCATTAAAATTGTTAACGAACATTGGGGTTTTCATGATTTTTTACATGCATTCGAAATTGTTTTTTCTTTTGTTGTTGACACAGTTGTTTGCTGGCAACAATGCTGATGAATTTGGTGCAGTTCTAAATTTGGGAGTCACTCCAAAGATATTGATCACCTCTTGCCATTTTCATTCTTCTGTGAGTTTGCCATTCGTCCTTTCCTATTATCTTTTCTGGCATTGTATTCTTGTTTCAGTATTTATCACTCTCTGGACTCTGTTTGACTTTCTTCAAAATGCTATTCTGTATTTGCCAGAATATTTTTCAACTTGCTAAAGTTGTCTATTTTACTTTCATTTGGTTCTAGAGAGGTCTTGCCTTAATTGAAGAGCTGAAATCAGTGATCCCTAATGCCCATGACTATGGCAGAGGAACATATGAGCTGAAAAAGGTTCGATTGTCTGTTCCCCTCGTTTTAGTTTTGTTACTTCCTTTTAGTATAGCTTATTAGTTTGGAACTTTCTAGCAGATTGTGGAATATGCTAAGAGAAAGGACTTTACAGCCATTATAAATGTCCATACAAATAGAAGAGAACCCGGGTAAATGTTTACTTAATGGCTGACCAGGCCAAAAAAAAATAATTTCTACTTAGTATGTGATCTTTCTATTTTTTTGGTTTGCAGATGCACCAGTAATCATTAAACTTTCCTGATGGACCAACTGCACATTTAAACTATTTAAATTTTTCTGACCTTTTGCAGATGGATTGTATATCATTAAGTTACCTGATGGACCAACTGCACATTTCAAACTATCTAATCTTGTCCTGCGCAAGGATATGAAGGTACTTTCTCTTTTTCCTAGCATTCTATTTTATGTTTAGTCACAGGTTTACTTGGTATGAACATGTTTTATAACAACTGCTGATTTCATTCACTACACAACTGAATATTCCTTCTCTTGATTTTTCTGACTAGTATTTTAGAAACTTCTGTGCATGTTAAGTCATCAAAAATTTGTTGGCCTTTCACCAAGAGATCATAATTCCTGGCTTTAAAGTTTAAACATGTGTTCATCTTGAGATGTGTTGTAGTTTGTAAGAGTTATCATTATTTTTATTATCTATCTGGTTCTCCTCACTAGGATGACATTAAGGTCCTTGTAAGCTAAACTTACACAATATTTGGCATGCAAACTAAAACAAGAAATTTATTTATGTACTAATTACTGAAATTGTTTACTAGCAATCCGGTTTCTGTTGTATCTTAAGTTTGGTTTTTAGATTTCTGATTTTTAAGTAGGCATGTAACGATTCGGCCCACTAGCAATAATAACTCGTTGGGCCCAAACCACCAGCCCGAAAATATTTAAGCCCAATTATTATTAGTAGGGTCCATTGTCTTTTATATTCCTAATCACAACCTTGTTCCTAACCGATGTGGATTATTGGGGTGCCACAGACTCCTTCCGTTTAGGCTCTGACGTCCTCGTCAGTTTTGATCAACACGCAACTCAAGATCATCAGACGATGTGAGGCCCATCTCATACTTTCGGCTAGTGAATCGGCTCTTATACCAATGTAACCACCTGGTCCACTAGCAATAATAACTTGTTGGGTCCAAACCACTGGCCCAAAATACTTAAAACCCAATTATTATTAGTAGGGTTATGAACACTTTTATATCCAATTACAACCCTATTTTCAACCGACGTGGGATTATTAGGGCCCACAAGGTAAGGTGTACAATAGCATTATCTTCATTAGAGACACACGAATGACTTTATTTTTTTGGCTATATGTCTCTGGTGCTGTTAAGTTCACCAATGATAGTTGGTTTACACTTTTAGACTTCTACATGTTCCTCTATAACTAACCTTGAGTATATTCTTAATCATACCTTCTCTCTTGTACCTTGTTTTTTATTTTTGGGTTGCTGTAGTATGGCTGGTAATTTCATTTGGTACAAGGAGTAAGACTTGCATAAGTTAATTTGCTTCAAAAGAGTACATTGAGGGCCAAACTTTGATTCATTGAGGGTGCAAATACGATCTCTTCTTTTCTGGTTCTTTAATTTTTTTTTTTGTATAAATATTAGGAAAAGTATGATTCCCTGGTGGTGCTTTTTACATTTGCTTTTCATGAATTAGTTTCGCTGAATGTTAGAAAGTGAATGTAATTCACTTCCATAAGTTGGTGAAGTGATTTCACGTGTACCTCTTACATCTTCCATCCACTCTTAAATCTTGATTCTTGCTTCTCTCCTTCCGAAAAATGTTTCCGATTAGTGGAATCGATGCTGAAAAGAATGGCAGCTTGAAATGCAGATTGGATGTAGTAGTAGCATATTAATGCCAAACTTGCTCTGTATTTTCGATTTTTGGATTTTTTAATAGTTTGTTTGCATAGTCTTGGTGTTTTTGCAGTATAAAGCTATTTGTTCTCTTTTTTCCATCTTTTGGCTAAACATGCAGAATCATGGAAATCCTACAGTCATAAGCCTGAGTTAGTGTTGAACAACTTCACGACACGCCTTGGCAATCGAATTGGAAGGTGATTCTGAGAACTCCTAGTCAACAGTTTAATGTTTTAGTTGTTAGGACAATATTGTCTTTTATATATATATATATATATATATATATATATATATATATATACACACACACACTAGTGAAGGGCCCGCACTTCGCAGAGGGTAGAAACTATATAAATAATTAATAATAAAAAAATATTAAATATTTTTTGTGTACCTTATTTGTCACATCTATCAAAAGTTCTTTATTATTGGCGGTGGAAATGGCCCGACGATGCCTTCTTCGACGACGGCGATAGTGATGGTGACAACAATCCTTCGACCGCGGCGAAGGGGGAGGTGGGCGCGCATTAGTGAGAGAGAAGGAAGGAAAAATGTCATGATGAATTAATTTGATATATAAATGTGAGAATTATAAATCGTAGTAGAATTGTTTGGATATTAATTGGAAGTTTAGTGGGAGGAAGGAGAAGGGTTAATTGTTAGTGAGGATGAAGGGGAAGGTGAAAGGGAAGGGTCGTGATGGATTAATTGTAATTAAAAGTTTAGTGGAGGAAATATGAAAAATCATATTGCCAGAGAGGAGGAGCACAAAGAGGAGAGGGGGAGTCGTAGAGGGGGAGGTTGAGAAAGAGAATGGAGAAGATAAAGGGGTTGTCACGCCCCGGGGTCGAAACTGCGACCCGGGCTCGTCAACAGAACTGCCACCTATGCCAAACCCGCATAGGCGAAGCGTCCTACCTGCAAGAAAAGTACTACAGCTAAACAGATATCAGAGCTATAAATAAAAAATTTGCTGTATAACTAAAATCAATCACTGTACAACTGGAAATAATACAACAATGTCCGTCACCCAAAAATGATAATCATACAATATCCTTATATACAAACTCAGAACTCAACCGGGAGGTATCTTCAATAAATACATCAGTGTACAGGCTCTCAATACATATCAATCCTCACTACATCAGTCTCTCAAAGGAGGAAAATAAAATAACTAATCTACTGAAGCTCTCCTCTGAAGGGGTACCGCTACACTCCAACGACGGGTAGGGAACTAGCTCGCGACTCCCTCGCCTCGGTCAGAAGGATCAACAACTAGAGCAACAGGAACAGGAGTAGAGATCCCTGGGGAAAAAAATACACCACGACGGGTGTGTTGGGTTATATGTAATAAGGATCTAAATAGGGGAAAAAACACCTAGAGGGGGGTGAATAGGTGTAAACGTATAAACACTCAAAAATCGTTGCGATAAAAACCCAATGCGGAAATAAAAATAATACGCAAGATTTTTACGTGGAAAACTCCTTCACCGGAGTAAAAAACCACGGGACCGATAACACGGCAGAAATCCACTAGAATTAAAACACGTACAAGGTGATTTACCGTACACACTTACGACTCAACCTTTTCCATACGCTCCTAGAGGATCTTCTCCGCTCGCTCCGCGACGCTTCTCGAATCCACGATCTGCGCCCAACGCCGAATCCACGACGTCCAACGTCGAATCCACGACGTCCGACCGAATCCACGGTCTTCACCCAATAGCACCCTTCGAATCCACGAACGTGCCTCGCTCCGAATCCACGAGAGCGGTTGAACCTTGAATCCACAAGGACACGTGAATCCACGCGCCGATTTTTGGGGTAAATCGTTATTTTTGGGTGGTGATGATCCGCCGAATACTTAGATCAAAGATAGATCGGAAATACCATCTAAGTATTCATTAGTTTGATTCAACTCAAGATGTGAGTATGAAAACCTAGAATCAAACTAATCAATATAGATGAAGAAACATAGAGTATTCTCTAATGATTTCCTTTCTTCTCTATATGTGGATCTAGAGCCGTATAAGATGATACAGGAAAATAACGGCTATCTCGATTCACTTTTTGGATTCACCCTAGAAAAAGAGTCATAGGGTCTATTTATAGGTTAGAAACCCTAGGAAGGAGATAAGAATAAAAAACCTATCATTTCTGGGAATTTTACGGACGGCGATCCGGATCGGATTAGCTGTGATCCGGATCGTCGTAACGAGTCAGGTAATTCCAGAAAAACGAAGGTTCGGGATCCGGATCGAAGTGCTTGATCCGGATCGTTCATACAGTTCACCAAACATCAACGTTCGGGATCCGGATCGCGAAGCCTGATCCGGATCGTTCACGGAAGATGGTAAACTCAGTGTTCGGGATCCGGATCAAGAGAGGCTACGATCCGGATTGAACTGGTGTATGAACGAACCACCTTCGGGATCCGGATCGAACAACCTGATCCGGATCCTGAACATGTCCCAAGTCCAGTTTTTGATTTTTATGCAATGAAAGATTCTTCCAAGTGTTTCTACACTACAAGAAGTATTCGGATCACACAAAATCTTTAGTAAAACATACTTGATCCTTTTGAATTCTTCTTTCTTGAGATTGAGTTAAATGATCCAACTTTCTTCACCTTCAATCTTCAAGACTTGAGACTTTCACGAAACTACGCCAACTCAAAATCGGTAACAATCTCCCCCTTTGGCGGTTTCGTGACAAAACACAGATCCACTAAAGAAAATTCAAAAAGATATTTTTGTTGCTATCACCATACAACAAAAATTTACAATGGAGATCCAAAAAATTAAAAACAGGAGATAAACTCCTAAAACAGACTCTAGACTTAGACATCTGTACTCTCTGCACAAAGAAATCATTCTTGACAAAAAGAGATCGTTAGATACCTCAAGAATATTTAGCATACAAAACCTAGTACAGAGATAGAGTTTATCTGATCAACATGACATTTGAGAATTCAGATATGTAAGAGAATCATAGTCAAAAACCAACATATCTTCTATGTAATTAAAAATCAAATGTCACAAAAAGTTAGTCCAACATCAACTTGTTAGTCATATTACATGCCCAAATAGTTAGTCGAATAGTTAGTCGAGACATGCACACAATCACAAGATGAAAACCAAAGTTGAAGTTGAAGTGATACTTACCTTGATTGTATACAAAATCTTCATCAGCAAGATTTTCACAATCATTGTTCAAGTTCCCTTGATGTTCACTTACCTTGCATTGTTCATCATTGATGTATACAAGATCACAATTTTCACAATATCATTGTTCAAGTTCTCTAAACTCTCTCCCCCTTTTTGTCACAAACAAAGCCAAAGATTACAGAAGTGGAGAGAATGGTTAACAGTTCAAGTTGGATAACTAAGGACTCAAATTAAAACTTAAAAACCTGCACAAAAGATTAAAAATCTGCAAAAGCATAAAAAGTTCCTGCATAAGAGAATTGTTAGTCAGACGATTCAGGCCTCTGAATCTGAGTCAACCGAGGCGGAGTCTTCAGAGCTCGTACAACCCAGCTTTTTCAAAATTCCTTTAAGCATTCCGGAGATCGTAGTACACTCTTGCTTCATCTGATGTATGTCCTTGGACATCTTTCTGAGTTCTAGAGCCATTTTATCTTGTTCTTGTTTTATGGAAGACTCTAGATTTCCCTTTTGGTCAATTCTTCTGGAAGTTGAAGAACGTTGAGTGACGATTGACGGAGCAGTCTGACCTTCATTCCGAGGGGATCGTCTTGGCAAAAAGGGTGGATTGCTTGGCACATTCTTTTTCATGGCTTGCTGCTTAAGTATTGAGGAAGACTTCAGTAGCTTCTTTTTCTTTAGGTAAACCTTATTTTCTTCATCAATGCCTTGTTGTACTTCGTCAAGAAATATGTCCCAATCTTCATCGTCTTCTGATTCAGTGTCAATTTGAGAAATATTCCTTGGGTTCTCTTGACATGGTTCATTTATTTCAATACCTCGAGCTCGTCCAGGTCGTCGAGCAAGTCTTTTTCTTTTTAGGAAAACGGATGAAGAAGTCAATGGTGCTTTTCCTTTTTCCGCAGCAGTAAGCGGGGCCTTTTCCGTTGATGTTTCTGCATGGGCTTTCCCTTTCGATGCAACAGAGGTTTTCTGTGGCGATTCTTCAGGATGTGTTTCATCATCTGATAACTCATCCCAGTTAACTTCATCCCTTTTAGCTCTCTTGGCAGTGTCTCTCGTATGTACCATAGCAGTAAGTAGGAAAACAATCCAAGTGATCACCATTTTGATTACTAGTGACAAATGTATCCTGTGAAGACCAACTCAAGAACACATGAGAAAATTATTAATTTTCAAAGATTTGAAAAATTGTACCCAAACAATCATAATCATGTAGAGAGACTAAGAATCAAATTAGTTTTGCAAAAGGACTTTTAAAAATAGATCAATTGCATGATTTTCGAAAATCCTTATTATATGCCCTAAAACCGAAATTTTAAAAATCGAAGCCTAAAAATCCGTTAATCAGGAGAATACCTAGCATATAATCAAAACTAATCTATCCAGAGTTCTTATTTCAAAAAAATTTGATCAAAAACCATCCACAAACAAAGTTGATCCAAGAAATTCATGACGTTTGAGGAAGAGGAGAGAAAAATGATGAAAAACCGAGATTTTGATCAATAAAACTTACTTGGAGTTGAAGAACTTGAGTTTGAAAGCTTCCAGGAAGGATGAAATCTAGAGAGAGAGGCTCTGGAAACTTTGGAACAAAAGATTGGAGTAAAAGAAATCAAAAACCCTTTTCTTCTTTATAAAACCTAGCCGCGATCCGGATCAGTTCATAACTGCGATCCGGATCGGCTACCCGCAGTGAGAAACTGCGTTCGGGATCCGGATCGGCAGATACAATCCGGATCGTCAGCCCGCAGAAGAATTCCTGCGTTCGGGATCCGGATCATCTAGCCCGATCCGGATCGGCTCCAACTTTTTCTTTAGAAAATTTCAGAGAAATTCAAGAAAAGCCAGAAAAAGATTGTAAGCACAAATGTGTATCAACTTTAAACAAAAATCATCGTTTCATACAACAAGAATTAGATTATGCCAAATCTATCAATAATATCCAAAAATGAAACGAAAATTTACAAAAATTAAATCCCTTAAAGTTGAACACCTTCAATTACATCTAACTTGATCTTATGAGTAATGCCTTTATCAAATCATCAATTCAGTAAAGAAAATGAAATACAAAGATCAATAGATGTTTGAAATCCCAAATATAATAGATAATGTATCTAGACAATCTGTTGAAGAGAGTGGCTCTTTGAGCATCTTTCTTTAAAAACCCACCTTATACCAACCTTGAAATTTGACGGAGTCAAGTATTTCAACATGCATTTTACTTAATCAAAAATTTGAACAACCATGCTTGGTATACATGTAGTAGCTGCACACAATACTCGGACGACCGAGGTGGTAGCTCTTTCCTCCATGTGGTGGTAGTTTTCACACTCCTCATTGGGATGTAACTCTTTCCACATCTTTTGAGCATTTTACTTTTTCTATGACTCCCCCTCAATTGGCTATCAATTATTTAAGATATAAAGTATTCAACCAAATATTGATCTCGATTTCATACTCGACTAAGCAGTCAAATAAGATAATGACTATACCAAGAGATCATAGAGAGAGAAATTGACTTTGATCACTTAGAAGATGATTTAATTAACATAAATGATCATTGCAACAGTGAAATATTATGATGGCAAAAGCATAATAAATTTCTAAATGTGCGAAAAGATGCAATTAAAGTCAATTATGATCTATGCTCAATTAATGTCCTATGTACAAACATAGATAATGAACAAAACAAAAACAAATACAAAACCTATCCTAAGCAAAGGTTTCAAAAAAAGAAGTTTATTTCAAGGAAAGCATTCCAATTGCTTTTCGTAAATGAATAAAACGTTTTTGATCCAAAGGTTTTGTTAGAATGTCAGCTAATTGATCCTCAGTCGAAATATATGAAAGTTGAAGAGTATTTGATTCAACTAGCTCTCTCAGAAAATGATATCTAAGCTCAATATGTTTTGTTCTAGAGTGCAACACAGGGTTTTTAGAAATGTTAATTGCACTTGTGTTGTCACAAAGAATTGTTACCGAAGATGCTGAAATGCGGAAATCGCTCAATACGCTTTTCATCCAAATGAGTTGAGTTGAGCAACTTCCAGCTGAAATGTATTCCGCTTCGGCAGTCGAGAGTGCTATGCAGTTCTGCTTTTTACTGTGCCATGCAACAAGGCAATGGCCAAGATAGAAGCATGCACCACTCGTGCTTTTTCGATCATCCACTGATCCTGCCCAATCGGCATCTGAGTATCCAACAATATCCAAACTTGTTCCCATAGGATACCAAATTTCGAAATTAATTGATCCTTTGATATACCGGATGATCCTTTTCACCGCTTTCAGGTGAACCTCCTTTGGTGCTGACTGATATCTCGCGCAAATCCCAACACCAAAAGATATATCCGGGCGACTAGCCGTGAGGTAAAGTAGACTTCCAATCATACTTCGATACAGTTTCTCGTCTACATTCTCACTATGTGATTCACTTCCAAGTCCCTTGTGGCTAGTTCCCATTGGAGTCGGAAAATCTTTACAATTTTCGAGATCAAACTTTTTGACCAACTCCATTGCATACTTGGATTGACTCAAGTGAATACCTTCATCATTTTGTTTAATTTGCAATCCAAGGAAATAAGTCAATTCGCCCATCATGGACATCTCAAATTCGCTTTCCATGGTTTCTGCGAATTTAGAAGCATCATTATCTCTTGTTGCGCCAAATACAATGTCATCGACATAGATTTGTGCTACAATGAAATTGCTTTGATAATGCTTCACAAAGAGAGTCCTATCAGCTCCCCCTCGAGTATAGCCCTTCTCCAAAAGGTGCTTTGTTAACCTTTCGTACCATGCTCGCGGTGCTTGTTTCAGACCGTAAAGAGCCTTTTTCAAACGAAAAATATGGTTAGGTTGTTTATGATCTACAAAACCTTTCGGTTGAGCCACATAAACTTCCTCATTTAAAAACCCATTTAGAAATGCGCTCTTAACGTCCATTTGAAATAATTTGATTTTAAAATGACAAGCAATAGCAAATAGTATACGAATGGACTCGAGTCTAGCTACAGGGGCGAATGTTTCGTCAAAGTCTATACCTTCTACTTGAGAGTAGCCTTGAGCAACTAATCGTGCCTTGTTCCTGATGATAGTACCATCCTCATTTTTCTTGTTCTTGAAGATCCATTTGGTACCTATCACATTGTGTTGCTTTGGAGGCTTCGTTAATTCCCAGACTTTGTTTCGCTCAAATTGATGGAGCTCTTCCTGCATTGCTTTAATCCAGTAGTCATCCTGAAGAGCTTCATCTATGTTCTTTGGTTCGATTAAAGATACGTAGCAAGCGAATCCACAAACCAACTGCCTCCGAGTTCTGACTCCTTCTTGTGGATCTCCAATAATATTCGATTCCGGATGATCCTTGGAGATTCGTAACGTTTGTTGAAACGGAGTACTCGGAGATACATGAGATGATTCCTGCACATCAGATAAACTTGAAGAACCATTAGATGCATCATTAATATTAGAAGTATTATTATGAGAAGATGCATTAGCAGGAGAATCATCATCTAGGGAGATATCGAGGGTAGATTTTCCAGATCCAAAGTGAAAAGCTTCATCTACTTTAACATTTATAGATTCTACGATCGTCTTAGATTCAATGTTAAATACTCGATATGCTCTGCTATTCGTAGAATAACCCAAAAAGATCCCTTCATCACTTCGAGAGTCGAACTTTCCAAGATTTTCACGGTCACGTAAAATGTAACATCGACTCCCGAAGACACGAAAATATTTGATGTTGGGTTTTCTACTAAACCACAGCTCATATGGTGTATTTAAAGTTCCTGGGCGCAAGTAAACTCTATTAATGACATAGACAGCGGTGTTCACGGCTTCAGCCCAAAAATGTAATGGTAAATTCCGGCTATGAAGCATCACACGCGCCATCTCTTGAACAACCCTGTTCTTGCGCTCAACAACACCATTCTGCTGAGGTGTATAGGGTGCCGAGAATTCATGTTTAATGCCATTTGAAGTGCAAAAATCAATGAATTTTGAATTTATGAATTCTCCACCTCTATCACTTCTAACACGAATGATCTTTTCATTCTTTTCAATCATAATACGATGGCAAATCTCATGAAAAGAGGTCAAACGTATCAGCTTTCTCTTTTAAAAATGCTACCCAAGAAAACCGAGAGAAATCATCAACCAATAAAAAATGTACCATTTACCTCCTAAAGATGGTTGACGGGTCGGCCCCATTAAGTCCATGTGCAAAAGTTCCAAGGGCCGTTTTGTACCAACGTGGTTCAAGTTCTGTGTGCAGTCCTAGACTGTTTTCCCTTTTGGCAATCACCACACACAACGTTTTGTTTAAATAAAAGCTTTGGAACCCCCTTGACCACGTCCTTGTTTGAAATTCTAGTAAGTTCCTTAAAATTTAAGTGACCTAGCCTTTCATGCCAAAGAGTTTCATTATTCAAAGCGGCTAAGTTACAATTTTCAGAAATTTTATTAGGAACAACATAACAATTATTTTCAGATCTAACCCCTTTTAAAAAGAAGACATGGTCCTTATCAGTTACAACGCATTCAACAGATGAAAAGTTAACTGAAAAACCATTGTCGCAAAGTTGACTTATGCTTATGAGGTTAGTCTTAAGGCCATCAACAAATAAGATGTTTTTCAAAATCGGGCCATCTGGAATAGCTACCGTCCCTTTTCCAATAATTTTGGAAGATCGACCGTCTCCGAAAACTACGTGTCCTCCGGAGATTTTCTCAAGATTTTGAAACTATTTTTGTCACCGGTCATGTGACGGGAACACCCGCTATCCAGATACCAAGACGAACTATCATATGCATGCAAGGAAACATTGGAAACAAGACAAGGGAAAATTTCACCTTTGCGCACCCAAACCCTTTTGGAGTGCGTCGGTAATGGTCGTGAAGTTATATGCCTAGGTGAAGGCGTCTTGTTATAGCGATTGTTGTTCCTTGATGAAATCGTCTTGCGCGATGAACTACCAAGTCTCTTTTCATTTGAAAAGTTTTGCTTTGATTTCCGGGGAGGAGCCTTTTTGGTAGTTGTTGCAAGAGGTCCTTGAGATGAGCGTTCGCCTCCCGTCTTGCAATATCTTCTTATGTGCCCTGAAACACCACAACGAAAACATACCTTAGATCTTGACGAACCCAAGAGGATGAAGTAGGTTTGTTGCCGTTGTTTGTCTTGAATTCCGGTGTCGGAGGAGGATGATACCGACTGAGGCACAAAACTGTCTCACTCGAACTTGGACTGTTTCCAGTTTGAGTGTATCCGAGGCCGAACCGATTTGATTGACCAAGACCAAGAAGTCTATCCAACTTACTCCTTCCTGAAGAGAATCGCTGTAAGTCATTCTTGAGTTGGAAATGGTCTTTGTCATTTCCAGGTTATCCTGTCGAGCCTCGTTGTAGAGCTTTGAGAAGTGATTCGCGTTATCCACCAGATTTGTATGTTCCTTCTCAAGTTGGTCATTGGACTCTTGAAGGGAAACGTTTGTCTTTATCAGGTTTTCCCTTTCCACTTCAAGAGCGTTTGAGAGAGAAGTCGCTCTTTTTGCTTCTTCTTCGAGATCATGCACTCTCCCTCTCAAACTCTTGTTTTGCTTAGCCACTTTCTTGAGTCCCTCAAAAGTCTGTGGTAGGCTAGAGCAAAATCTTCACCTTCCGAATCATCCGATTCGTTGTCCGTTGCATTCTTTTCAACAGTGGAGTTGGACAACGACTCGGATGTACTTGCCATAAAGCACATGAAGGGTGAAGATACGGACGCGTGGAATGCGGTGGAGCTCTTTTCTTCATCACTCGAGACGACTCATTTGACGTTGAGTTGTCATCCCAAGTGACGACTGGCATCGCCTTCTTCTTTGCCGGATACTTGTTAGGACACTCCGTTGCAATGTGGCCGTAGCCTCGACATTTGAAGCATTGTAGTTGTCCTTCTGAACTTTTCTTATCCTTTGAGAAGTTCTCTTGCTTTCTTGACTTGTAACTTGAAGTACCCTTGCCTTTGTTCGACTTTCCGAAGGATGGAGATTTGCTTGAATTACCCCTTCGAAGTTGCGGCGAAACTTCCTTGTCAAGAGAGCGAGCTGCTTCTCAAATTCCTCCATAGAAAGGTTCTCGTCATCGTCTGAGGAGGATGTATCCGCGTCTTCTTCCTTAGTTGTTTTCAACGCATAACCTGAAGACTTAGAAGTGGATGCCTTTCCAGAAGAATTGTTAGTAGTAAATGTCATTTCATAAGTTTGTACTGAACCAACTAATTCTTCTACACGTATTTCGTCCGGGTGTTTAATAGTTTCAATGGCAGTAACCTTTGGGCGAAATCGTTCAGAAGAGTTCTTAAGATCTTTCTGACAATCTTAAATTCTGGAATCTCTCTCCCAGATTAGCACATGAGTTTACGATGTCTTGCAATCGTGTATAGTAGTCCGTGAAAGATTCTTTTCTGCCATAAGATAGAGTCAAACTTGCTCGTAAGCATTTGCAGTTTCTGAATCTTCACGAGGTTAGTTCCCTCATGTGTTAACCTGAAGAACATCCCAGATTTCTTTCACAGTCTCACATGCGAGACGCGAGAGAATTCATGTTTGAGATAAGCATTAAAGATAGCATTAATTCCCTTGCATTGTAAGAAGATGAATCTAACTCTTCCTTGGTCCATTTCGACACTAGGTTTTAAGGTGCGAACATCACCAATAAATTCAGTTGGATTAGACCATCCTAATTCAATTGATTGCCACACCCGTTCGTCGATGGAAACTAAAAAGGCTTTCATCCGTACTTTCCAGTACGCATAATTTGTTCCATCGAAGAACGGGGGTCGGTGATGTTTTCCACCTTCAACATTGTTTACAACCCTATTCCCTCTCTGATACCACTTGTTGGGTTATATGTAATAAGGATCTAAATAGGGGAAAAACACCTAGAGGGGGGTGAATAGGTGGTAAACGTATAAACACTCAAAAATCGTTGCGATAAAAACCCCAATGCGGAAATAAAAATAATACGCAAGATTTTACGTGGAAAACTCCATCACCGGAGTAAACAACCCACGGGACCGATAACACGGCAGAAATCCACTAGAATAAAAACACGTACAAGGTGATTTACCGTACACACTTACGACTCAACCTTTCCATACGCTCCTAGAGGATCTTCTCCGCTCGCTCCGCGACGCTTCTCGAATCCACGATCTGCGCCCAACGCCGAATCCACGACGTCCAACGTCGAATCCACGACGTCCGACCGAATCCACGGTCTTCACCCAATAGCACCCTTCGAATCCACGAACGTGCCTCGCTCCGAATCCACGAGAGCGGTTGAACCTGAATCCACAAGGACACGCGAATCCACGCGCCGATTTTTGGGGTAAATCGTTGTTTTTGGGTGGTGATGATCCGCCGAATACTTAGATCAAAGATAGATCGGAAATACCATCTAAGTATTCATTAGTTTGATTCACTCAAGATGTGAGTATGAAACCTAGAATCAAACTAATCAATATAGATGAAGAAACATAGAGTATTCTCTAATGATTTCCTTTCTTCTCTATATGTGGATCTAGAGCCGTATAAGATGATACAGGAAAATGACGGCTATCTCGATTCACTTTTTGGATTCACCCTAGAAAAAGAGTCATAGGGTCTATTTATAGGTTAGAAACCCTAGGAAGGAGATAAGAATCAAAAACCTAACATTTCTGGAATTTTACGGACGGCGATCCGGATCGGATTAGCTGTGATCCGGATCGTCGTAACGAGTCAGCAATTCCAGAAAAACGAAGGTTCGGGATCCGGATCGAAGTGCTTGATCCGGATCGTTCATACAGTTCACCAAACATCAACGTTCGGGATCCGGATTGCGAAGCCTGATCCGGATCGTTCAAGGAAGATGGTAAACTCAGTGTTCGGGATCCGGATCAAGAGAGGCTACGATCCGGATTGAACTGGTGTATGAACGAACCACCTTCGGGATCCGGATCGAACAACCTGATCCGGATCCTGAACATGTCCCAAGTCCAGTTTTTGATTTTTATGCAATGAAAGATTCTTCCAAGTGTTTCTACACTACAAGAAGTATTCGGATCACACAAAATCTTTAGTTAAACATACCTGATCCTTTTGAATTCTTCTTTCTTGAGATTGAGTTAAATGATCCAACTTTCTTCACCTTCAATCTTCAAGACTTGAGACTTTCACGAAACTACGCCAACTCAAATTCCGTAACAGGGTGTGAGAACTACATCCCACAGTAGTTCTCAGTGGACGCCAACAAGCCCGACGGTCTGCCCACTAAGTCTACTAGAGGCATAAAGTAACAAAAACAGTGCTGAAAGGAAAGAGCTGGAAGATAAACTCTACAGCTACTATGCCTCTATCTAGATGCTCAAAAAGTGGAACAGATGGAAACATATGTGACAACTCGCACCCAAGGTGCTCAATCGACCCAATCGAACTTACTGCCTCATAGGGTCCAGTCAAGCCTGCGCCTACCTACTGCCGTTACATCCCGGAGGACCGGACTTACGTAGGGCGTCCGTAGCTGCCAAAACTGGCCCAGCCAGAGGGACTGCGTCCGTAACTGCCAAAACTGGCCCAGTCAGAGGGACGGCGTCCGTAACTGCCAAAACTGGCCCAGTCAGAGGGGCGGCGTCGACAAGTCGCGATACCAAAGTGCAGACCCACCCCGGACATGGTACTCGAGGGGAGCGACCCCAACGAGGACAAAGGTATCAGCGTACTCTGTCGAGCTCAAGTGGCACTGCAGGCTATAGTCCAAAATCCACGCTCACGCTCTGAACGGAAAGACTCAGAATCCTCAAACATCTCGCACAACGGTCGGAGCACTCTCGACGACTCAGTTGATCAGCTCTCACGAATCTCAAAACACTAGCAAACTCCACCAACTCGCAGCACAAAACACACTGGCTGGAGATACTCCACAGCCAGGATCGACCCACAACTCAGGGCTAACAAAACTGGTCGGACAACACTCCACAACCCGGGACCACCGTCAACCCCAACGGTTCCCAACAACACATACCGGAAGATACTCGATGGCCCGGGACCACCGTCTACTCAACGGCTCCCCACGACACTAGCACCATCTAAACTCAGCTACCAGACTCCACTCAGCCCCCAGGCACGAGTGCAACAATGTCCCACAGAAACCTGACCCCTCGGCCCACTACCCGGGCGAGGCAACACTATGTCCAGGAAAGATGCAAAGTGTGGAAGTCTAAAGCATAAAAGAACCTAGCCCAAGTGAAGGTTCTCTACTGGTCTGGTTAAACATGCAGCATATGACGGGGTGCTAGGTCAAGTTCCAATAATAGCATTAAATAAACTAAAACATGAGCAGGGAACATTAAGGGATAAAATCACCAAAACCAAATAACATCAGCCTCATTTCCCTAAACATGCTCTCAATTAGCATAGGTAAATACAATCATCGAACATATAATATCTCGAAGATATCTAATGTGTACCATAAATCATGAAAGCCTCAATCCACATGAACTATATCATTCTTATGCTCACCTCTCAAAGCTATAGATTGTACAACGAATTATGCATGCTATCAAATTACCAGGCATGAATATATTATCTTGCAAGTTTCCATCAGGCATATCTCAATATCATATCATACAATTCCTCGCACCAATGTCCTTACCAAGCTCGCATCTCAATCAGATATGTAGTAACCGTAATTTTTAAAATTCAAATTTAAGTTTAAATAATTTTCTGGATTATTTAATTGGCAAAAATAGAATATTACTAGTGTAATGTGGCTCAAAAAAATATTAATTTTTGATCGGGGCCTGATCTCGAAAATCCGAGATCACCATTGTGATCGTCTCGTCGAAACATGAAAATTGATATACATATGTCGACGATCTGACGGTCGGATCTTCCAGAAATCAGCGAAGAAGAAGCGGGTCCCACAACTTAAGTGTGAATAGTAACTCGCAATTTTCGACCCCTCGCGAGCAACGGTTGGCCGAACTACTGTCTAAGAAATTCATATAGGGGTATGAGTAATGGAACCTAGCTAATTTCGACGTTCTGAGCGCGATGGCGCTGACGGATTTCGCGTTTGGCGACCCGGGTGCATCGAAGTGCGTGCAACGCACTGTTTTCTGTCAAATAAGATGGAACGACTTTTTATCTGGTCGTCAAACGAACCAAGCAAATGTGCCACTTGACAGGTCTCGACGAGCCGGACGTCGTGGCGAAGTCCGTTTCGCAAAATGACGCTCGGTTTGCCTCGAAATGCGTGAAAAGCATAAAATTATTGCTTTTTCTCCAATGGGCCTAAGTATTCTTGGGCCAGCACCTTTGGGGCTTTGTTGGTTGGGCCTCTGCCATCTCAAGAAGCCCACGAGGGTGGCTAAACAGAGCTAGAAGCATGGTAAAGGTGTGAAACCGGTTTGGTGCAAGAATATGGCATTAAGTACCTTGTCTCTTGGGCTACCTCTGGCCAGAGCTCGAGGGGGTGCGTGGGGTGAATCCGAAGCACCAGACTCCTCGGAGCCTTCCACATTAAACCCAGAGTGAAGGGGTGGCCGAGGGTCACAACTTCTATTATTGTGAACTCGGGATAGAGAGAGAAAAGAAAGGCTTGGGAGCAACTCTTTTCCAAACTGATCCAGAGACCCTGGGGAGTTCCTGGCGCAAGGAGAACCTTGCTGGAGTTGCCGTGGCCGCGCGTGCAAGAGGGACAAGTTCCGGCTTCATCCCATCTTCTTCAACCTAGGCCAAGGTAAGGATTCCCGAACCAAGGTTGTTTGGACCCGGGACCCCTAGCAGTAGGTTTATAAGTGGTTAGTATGCTCCCTGCAGGACCCGAGCTCCCCATGCAAAACGCATGGCCGGCGGGAGCCAACTATGGCCGGAAACCTAATAAGGCTCCACCTTGACATAACTATGTAAATAATGAACCAACCAAGCTGAAAATTGGTATGTAGGGACTGTAGGACATACCTAATAATTCTGCAAAATTTGAATTAATATGGTTAAGTATTTAAAGAGATAATTGATGCCCTAGCTTTCGAAATTATTGCATAATGGCCGAACCTTCTTGCTCCGGCGCCGGAGGGCTTCTCCGACGCCGGCCACCTACCCAGATCACTTTCTGGGACCAAGAGGATTCCAACCATGCTTTTGCATGGCTCCCATGCAGCCCGAATAAGGGTCGGCCATGGTTGACCCGAAAGTGAACCCCAACGTCGCCGCCGGCGATCCGGCCATCTCTGGCCGGGGTGGAAGTGTCGGGAAGCTTTGTATGGACCAGGGGAAACTTCCATGAAAGTTAGAAGGCTTCTTATAGCCTCTGTAAAAATCCGCCATTAACGGGCTTGAGCTCCAAAATGGAGTTTTGCTCCCCGCCGCCGCCGCCGTGTCCTGTCACCGGGCACGGGTACAGGTAGGTTTTCTTTGAGTTTTGGGGAAGGTTTGTGCAAGTGGTTTGGTCTCAAATGCTCTGGGTTGTTGGTCACGAAATTCGAAGCTATATGCTTCATCTTCAACCTTGAGCCCGCGGCCAACCATGGGTTTGGCTTGCTCCAAGTTGCAGGAAATGTAGAGTAAACTCCAAGGAACATTTCCTTCCAAATTGGAATGCCTCAGGTGCAGTGTAGGCTAAGAACCAACTCGGGATTAAGCTTGTGTGCTTGTATATGAAATGTGCACACCAAGTGTTCGATTAAATGCCACAGAGAAGAAAAAGATGAAATTGGAATTCAAATAAAATATGAATGTTGTTCCAAATTGTTCCCTGAGCTTGATGCTCACTTCAGATCAAATCTGATCTGTGAGGAAATGTGTTTGGAGCATTGTGAACCTTTAAGTGGGCAAGGTGTGGATCTGGGTGATCCAGTAAGGCTGGGCTGCAAATAGGGCAAGCCCCAGGGTTTTTGGGTTGCTGTGAGTATAAGTCTCAAGCAGATTTTGAAATGGCACAGTAAAAGTTAAGTTATAAGGTTGTCAAGCTCTAGGGTCAGTGTTATGGCCCAAGGTTGGTTCTGGGCTGTTTGCGAAGCAGCGGCAGTGAGCTCCTGGCTAATTTGGGGTCACTGGACGCGATGCTCGCGTTAAAAATTGATTTTGATAAACCGGAGAAACAAAAATGCAATAAGGCTATGTTAGAGGAGTATTTTATGGCCCGAAGTATTCCTCGGGTTCCGTGCTGCTGCAATAGGGTGAGCACGGTGTTCAGCAAGCTAAATGTCACTCGCTGGAAGTGACGGTTCGTAAAAATGAGCTTCCAGTTGAAAGAACGAGCGAAAACAGTGCTCAATTGACACTATTATTTAAATAATTAGAGGTTTTAAGTTGATCTGGAGAAGATCTGGGTTTAAGTTAGGGTTAGTGGGACAAAGTTGATCCCTGATCATTATTTTGATTCAGGTTTACGCGGTGACTCTGGTTCTGAGCATACAGTGGATACAGTTGTCGCCTGCAATTTGTCAGGTGGGTTTATCTTCGGTCCGGGCTTTATCATTTCGGCCCTCTGGGGTACAGTATTGGTTGGACCCCTGTTGTTGTAGCCTAATTATTACCTTGAGCCTGTCTTTCCTTTTGTTCAGTTCATACTGTTATCTGCCTGATTATTATCTTTATCAGTTACCTGTTGCCTTGCATGACTGATCTTTAGTTGCTTCCAGATATTATGACTCTCTATTCCTGGACATTTGCCATGCCTGATTGGTCATTAGCTAGCTTGCACATTTATACTTGATTATCAGTATATTCTGATCCATGCTATAGTAGTTGATGATTATTCCTGCATATGAGTTGAGATTCAGTTGATTCTGATATTGCATCCTTGGTTGGATTAGTTGATGATTATTCCTGTATATGAGTTGAAATTCAGTTGATTATGCATTCCTGTTGGAATTGTTCTGGCTTTCTGCCAATTACCTGGTTTTGACAGTAAATTTCAGCATCAGCATTGTGATCACCACTGCGCCAGCTTTCAGTCACGTACACCGACGGTTTGGCCACCGTCATGGTGTTCTTTGCCGGTAAAGGGTCACATCGACCCGTGAGCCCAGCATCTGTGAGTGCGTGGGTTATGATAGCATGTTTTGCCTGAGGTTCTGTGTGACCAATAATGGCATTGCCTGAGGTTCTGTGTGACCAATAGTGGCATTTGGCTTAGGTTCTGTGAGACCGAAAGTGGTATTTTGCCTGAGGTTCTGTGTGACCAATAGTGGCATTGCCTGAGGTTCCGTGAGACCGATAGTGGCATTAGATTGGGTATTTTGTTATTCGATCATTGATTGATGCATATGTTGCCTGTTTAGCCTGTTTTATCATATCTCATGATTCCCTGGTTCCTAATCCTGTTATGGTTATCAACCTATGCTTGCTTAAAGATTTGAAAGTTGCTTTAAATTACAGCTCCAAAAGTATATCTGCTTTACCTAGCATGTGATTATTACTATCCTCTAGTATTGTATACCAGTAGGTACGATCTGCTATTTCTCGGCTCGTCGTGCCCACTGGGATACACTCCGGTGTGTCTCACGCCCTCGGTGACTGTTTTTCAGGTCAAGCGGGTGTTGGGATGTCGGACGAGTTGGTGAGGTTCCGAGTTAGCAATCAACCCTGGACAGCCGTGTTATGTAATAGTATTTGTCAAAGAGAGATATTGTAATTAGAATGTAAAGTATTGTAATACTTGTTTTAGTAATACGTAGTTTGTCTACTCTGATGTTGTTGTAAAGCTTAGCCGTGCATATATAGAAAAGGCCCAATCTCAAAGGGGGTTTGGGACTCTCCTATATATGTGGCGGTCTGTCATGCCCTGGCTTGGTTTTAACTCTGATAAAAAAAAAAAAAAAAAATTTTACGCTGGTTTTGAACTCGGGGCGTGACAAGATATTGGTACACTAACATGCATGCATTCTAGTACATAGAATTAAGAACCGTCCACCGGTTCTGGAGACGAAACACCCACCTGTAACGCTTTCCGCAGGCAAAGCCGAAGTCGGTGAAGTGTGTAGACGCTCACAATCCAAAATCCGCCAAAACCGCACCCACGGTACATGTCGCGCAAGCCTTGGCTCCAAACAGCTGAAAACACCCGGAATCCACTATCTCCAATTTCTCCAGTTCCAACTGGTTCAGAATCACTCGCGAACCCTCCTGGGACAACAAAAGGTCAAGGTTACACTTTATTCCCCAAAATATCCAAGTATATGCTAATTTGAAAATCAGTCCCAAAGATGAAATTATTTCACCTGCAGGGAGAACTCAAAAAAATCCAACATAAATACTGTCGCGTTCCTCGCGTCGAGACCTTCGAAACGGGTACCTGCACGTCCAATTCCGAGCCCCGTAGGCCGAGTTACAAATTCCACAACACAGGGTGCTCACAACCACACAACAACATATCTGTAATCCCATACACAGTTAAGGGAGAAAATTATACCTCCTGGCAAGCCTCAGAAAAAATCCAAGAAAAAATATGACGGTAATCCTTGCGACGCGTAGATGCAAAAAGTGTACAGGCCCGTCTCCAACCGATGCTGAGCGCGGAGATAAAAATCCGGTAAGGTGTCGCTGTCCAGAATTCCATCAGCGGCAAGGGGGTTAAAAACGTACCCAGAACCCCAAACAAGCTCAAATCTGAGAAAAGTGGACAATACAAGAATCATAGATATACCTCTCGTGAATCCAACACCGCAAAAATCGTTCAAAAACACTGTCGGGGTAGCTCTGTAGACCTCTCCGACCGAAGTGCGACGATAACAAGCCTCCGATGAAAAGAACGTCGCTCTGCGCTATGATGCCGAAGTCGTCGACGCGCGCGCCTCTCCAAAAATTCCGAGCTTCCTCCACAAGATGCGCGACAAGGTGAGCAACAATTTTTGTGAAGGGTGCACTGGCCAAAGAGCTCGGAAAAGGCTCTACACGGTGAGCAAAAGGGCCTATTTAGGCTCAACCCGAAAAGATCCAAAAATCCCGAAATTGGGCTTTTGGGCCGATTTTCCGGGCGCCCGCAGAATCGGGCGGCTACAGTGTTGGGCCCGGCCCAACACTGTTCACGCCCGGAAGGCCCAGGGCCCGCCACGTCTCACCCGAACAGCAGACAGCTGTGCAAGGCCCTCCGCTGCTCAACATGTGGCGCGCGGAGATGCCCACACGTGGACCGCACTCGGTCAAAGCGTCCGCCTGCCGCGCCCACGTGCGCGCTGCCAGCGCCGCCTGCGCCCCCTGCCAGGCACGCCCCCGATCAGCCGCACCGCTCCGTGGACCAAGCGCACGTGGACCGGCCAACCAGTGGCCGCCACGTGCCCCCCCCCGGTCCACCGTAAACCCGCACAATTCCCCCGTGGACCGCGCCCACAACACCAACAAATCACAAGCTGCCACGTGTCCTGCCTCCGGTGCACGCTGGCCCGTGGACCGCGCGCCTGCCCCGAGCGCCTGCCTCGCGCCCGCGCGCCTGCCCGCGGTCGCTCCGCCGCCTGCCCGAGCCCGCGCCGCCGCGCTCCACCGCTGCCCGCCGCGCCCCGACGCTGCCCCCCAGAGGCCGCGTAACAGTAACTCTGCCTCGAAATCTGGGCCGAATCATCGGGCTCCGAGGAAAATACAAGTAGGTAGTCCATTTTTA
>JAQNDB010003409.1:0-29559 GCA_029204045.2 Tillandsia leiboldiana | reverse complement strand
ACTTTCCATAGCCGCCACTCCAGTTCTCGGCCTCCCAGGGACTCAAACTCGCCCCAAAATATACAGGGGATGGAAATGGCGGATGTACAACAACCGGATCGGCAAACTCAAGCGCTCCCGCACACTCACAGTGCGATCTGGGTCAAAGTCGACGATGTCGCTGTGAGGTCCCGGAATCCCCCGCGTAGGGTTTGTTGGGTGTTGGGCAGCTTTTAGTGGCCGTTGGGGGTGTTGCGTGCGCAGGTCGGGCCCGAGAAATGGATTGTGATGCAATTTGGGATTAGTTGCATCACTGGAGGCCTGCGTGGTGTGTCGGTGGTGTTTGCGCGCAAATTTGGGACACAAGTTGTGGCACATTGGCTTAAAAGGAGATTCGGGGGGAACATTGGAGGACCCGCGAGTGTTTAGAAGTGGTTTCGCGTGATGCAAATATCAATTGGACTCCGGGCGAAGTTTGGATAAAGATTACCTCTCCGGTTGCCTTCGGGAATTTTTAGAGGTGGAATTGGCAAATCAGACTTCAGAATTGGACCCGGCGGGAAATCGGAACAAGTGGGCTATCCGGGGGCATTCGGCAAATTTTCGGGTGAGATTTGGCCAATGACATCGTTTTTTGGATTCAGCGCGCGAAATCGTTGAGAATGGACTATTTACTTGATTTTTGAGGAGCCCGGGTGCGCGCGCGTTTTTCGAGGGCGTGCGCGAACCCCGAGGTGGCGGCTCGGATCCCGAGGTGGCGCGCGGCTCGAGGGCCTGGCGCATGCGCGAGGAGGGGCGCGGCACAGGCTGGCGTGTTGGGAACCCGCGACCCTACGCGGGTCGCGCGGGGGCCGCCCGTGGCGGGCCCCCAATGGCCCTCCCCGGGTTGCAGGGGTGCGCGCCCGTTGTGGGGGGGGGCGCGCGGGGGTGTCCCGCGCCTGCGGCGGGCGCGGTGTCACGGCTCCCGTGTGGCGCGCGGACTGCGCGCCCGCGTGGCACGCTTGGGTGCGTGCCTCGTGGCGCCACGGGGCGCGCGCGTGGAACCCGGCGCACGCGCCCGGCTTTGTGGACTGGCGGTTGGTGGCTTCCAATTGGCCGGTGCAACGCGGACCGGGTCCATTGCCCCCTCCCCTCTTCATCCTCTTTTTTTCTTCTTCTTCTTCCCGCACACCATTTCTCCTCCATTTCTGTTCTTTCTTCTCACAACCGAGCGAGAGAGGGAGTGAGGAGGGGATTTTGTTACGGAATTTGAGTTGGCGTATTTCGTGAAATGGTTAAGTCTTGAAGATTGAAGATGAAGAAGTTTGAATCATATACCTCAATCTCAAGAAAGAAGAATTCAAAAGGATCAGGTACGTTTAACTAAAGATTTTGGTGATCCGAATACTTCTTATAGTGTAGAAACACTTGGATGAATTTTTGATTGCATAAAAATAAAAAACTGGGCATTTTACATGTTCAGAGTCCGGACCGTGGATCTCAGTCCGGACCCCGAACGTAGGTTTGTTCATGTGCAATTCCAGTCCGGACCTTGGAAATTTCAGTCCGGACCCCGAACGTGAAATTGTTGAAATTGCATGAACAGTCCGGACCGTGGATTGCAGTCCGGACCCCGAATGTCGTCTTTTCTGGAAAAAGTCTGTTTCGCTGAGACAGTCCGGACCGTCAATTCCAGTCCGGACTGTCGTCCTGTAAAATTCCAGAATTGGTTAGTTTTTGATGCTTATCTTCTTCCAATGGTTTCTAACCTATAAATAGACCCTATGATTCATCTTTTAGGGTACGCGAAAAATACGACCGAAATAGAAAAATCCACATATAGAGAAGAAAGGAAATACTAGATTTAATTCTATGTTTCTTCATCTATATTATTAATTTGATTCTAGGTTTTCCAAACTCAGATTTTGAGTAGAATCAAATTAATGAATACTTAGATGGTATTTCCGATCTATTTCTAATCTAAGTATTCGGCGGATCATCACCACCCAAAAACAACGATTTTCCCAAAATCGGCGCGTGGACTCGCGTGGCCTTGTGGATTCAAGGTGCTACCGCTCTCGTGGATTCGGAGCGAGGTACGTTCGTGGATTCGAGACGTGCTACTGGGTGAAGACCGTGGATTCGGTCGGACGTCGTGGACTCGACGTTGGACGCCGTGGATTCGGCGTTGGGCGCTGATCGTGGATTCGAGAAGCGTTGCGGAGCGAGCGGAGAAGATCTACTAGGAGCGTATGGAAAAGGTTGAGTCGTCTGTGAGTACGGTATATCACCTTGTACGTGTTTAATTCTAGTGGATTTCGCCGTGTGATCGGTCCCGTGGTTTTTTACTCCGGTTTGGAGTTTTTCCACGTAAAAATCTTGCGTGTTTATTTTTATTTCCGCATTGGGTTTTATTGCGCAATGATTTTTGAGTGTTTATGGTTTACACCTATTCACCCCCCTCTAGGTGTTTTTTCCCCTATTTAGATCCAATTATACATAACCCAACAAGTGGTATCAGAGCGGGAATAGGGTTGTAAACAATGGTTGAAGGTGGAAACATCAACAGACCCCCGTTATTCGATGGAACAAATTATGCCTACTGGAAAGTACGGATGAAAGCCTTTTTAATTTCCATCGACGAACGGGTGTGGCAATCAATTGAATTAGGATGGTCTAATCCAACTGAAATTATTGCTGATGTTCGCACCATCAAACCTAGGTCGAAATGGACCAAGGAAGAGATAGACTTATCTTCTTACAATGGCAAAGGAATTAATGCTTTATTTAATGCTTTGTCTCAAACTGAGTTCTCTCGCGTCTCGGCATGTGAGACTGCGAAAGAAATCTGGGATGTTCTTCAAGTTACACATGAGGGAACTAACCTTGTGAAGATTCAAAAGCTGCAAATGCTTACGAGCAAGTTTGACTCTATTTTCATGGCAGAAAATGAATCTTTCACAGACTACTATACACGATTGCAAGACATCGTAAACACATGTGCTAACTTGGGAGAGAAAATTCCAGAATTTAAAATTGTAAGAAAAATTTTAAGAACTCTTCCTGAAAGATTTCGATCCAAGGTTACGGCCATTGAAACTATTAAACACCCGGACGAAATCCGTGTAGAAGAATTAGTTGGTTCATTACAAACTTATGAAATGACATTTCCTACTAACTATTCTTCTGGAAAAGCATCCTCTTCTAAGTCTTCAGGTTATGCGTTGAAAACAACAAAAGAAGAAGACGCGGATTCATCCTCCTCAGACGATGACGAGAACCTATCTATGGAGGACTTTGAGAAGCAGCTCGCTCTCTTGACAAGAAGTTTCGCCGAAATTTTCGAAGGGGTAATTCAAGCAAAACTCCATCCTTCGGAAAGTCGAAGAAAGGCAAAGGCTCTCCAAGTTACAAGCCAAGAAAGCAAGAGAACTTCTCAAAGGATAAGAAAAGCTCAGAAGGACAAGTCCAATGCTTCAAGTGCCGAGGATACGGCCATATCTCAACGGAGTGTCCAAATAAGAATCCGTCCAAGAAGAAGGCGATGCAAGCCG
Organism: Tillandsia leiboldiana; assembly: GCA_029204045.2. Taxonomy (NCBI): domain Eukaryota; kingdom Viridiplantae; phylum Streptophyta; class Magnoliopsida; order Poales; family Bromeliaceae; genus Tillandsia; species Tillandsia leiboldiana. Next base: position 26,047 of record JAQNDB010003409.1, on the reverse strand, counting down.
TCACTTGGGATGACACCTCAACGTCAAATGAGTCATCTTCCAGTGATGAAGAGAACAACGCAACGGCATTCCACGCGTCCACATCTTCACCCTTCATGTGCTTAATGGCAAGTACATCCGACTCACTGTCCAACTCCACTGTTGAAAAGATTGCAACGGACGATGAATCGGATAATTCGGAAGGTGAAGACTTTGCTCTTGCCTACCATAAGCTTTTGAGGGATTCAAAGAAACTGGCAAAGCAAAACAAGAGTTTGAGAGGGAGATTGCAGGATCTCGAAGAAGAAGCAAAAAGGGCATCTTCTCTCTCAAACGCTCTTGAAGTGGAAAGGGATAATCTGATTAAAGTAAATGTTTCCCTTCAAGAGTCCAATGAGCATTTCGAGAAGAATTATGTAGATATGGTGAACAAAGCGAATTACTTCTTGAAGCTCTACGGCGAGGCTCGACAGGAAAAATTGGAAATGACGGAGACCATTTTCCAACTCAAGGATGATCTAAAGCAATTTTCTTCTGGAAGGAGTAAGTTGGATAAGATTCTTGGTCTTGGTCAAACAAACAAATTCGGCCTCGGATACAATCGAACTGAAGACAATTTTAGTTCGGTTGGGACAGTTTTTGTGCCTCAGTCGGTATCTCCTCCTCCGACACCGGAATTGACGACAAACAACGACAACAAACCTACTTCCCCTCTTCGGGATCGTCTAGAACAAAGGTATGTTTTCGTTGTGGTTATGCAGGGCACATAAGAAGAAATTGCAAGAATGGAGCGCAAAGATCAAATCAAGCACATCTTGCAACTACTACCAATGAGTTCATTTCCCGCAAATCAAAGAAGAATCTTTCAAAAGGAAAGAACATCGGTAGTTCATCAAACAAGACGACGACGTCAAGGAAAAGCGATGGATCAATCAAGACGCTTTCACCAAAGGTATCAACTTCACAATCATTTCCGACGTACACCAAAACTCGAAAGGTTTGGGTACGCAAAGGTGAAATCTTCCCTTGTCTTGTTACTAATATTTCCTTGCATGCATATGATAATTCGTCTTGGTATCTGGATAGCGGTTGTTCCCGGTCACATGTCCGGTGACAAAAACTGCTTTCAAAATTTTGAGGAAAATCTCCGGAGGACTTGTAGTTTTCGGAGACGTCGGTCTTCCAAAATTGTTGGAAAAGGAACAGTAGCTATTCCAGATGGCCCAATTCTGAATAATGTGTTTATTTGTGAAGGCCTTAAGACTAACCTCATAAGTATCAGTCAATTTGTGTGACAATGGTTTTTTTAGTTATTTTTCATCGTTGAATGTGTTGTAACTGATAAGGACAATGTTTTCTTTTAAAGGGGTTAGATCGGAAAATAATTGTTATGTTGTTCCCAATAAATTTCTGAAAACTGTAACTTAGCCTCTTTGAATAATGAAACACTTTGGCATGAAAGGCCAGGTCACATAAATTTTAAGGAACTTGCTAGAATTTCAAACAAAGACGTGGTCAAGGGGGTTCCAAAACTGTTCACTTAAACAAAATATTGTGTGTGGTGGTTGCCAAAAGGGAAAACAATCCAGGACTGCACACAAGAACTTGAACCACGTTGGTACTAAACGGCCTTTGGAACTATTGCACATGGATTTAATGGGGCCAACACGTCAACCATCTTTGGGAGGTAAATGGTATATTTTCTTATTGGTTGATGATTTCTCTAGATACTCATGGGTAGCATTTTTAAAAGAGATAGCTGAGACTTTTGATTCTTTTCACGAGATTGCCATCGTATTAGATTGAAAAGAATGAAAAGATCATTCGTGTTAGAAGTGATAGAGGTGGAGAATTCATAAATTCTAAATTCATTGATTTTTTGCACTTCCAACGGCATTAACATGAATTCTCAGCGCCCTATACACCTCAACAGAATGGTGTAGTCGAGCGCAAAAACAAGGGTTGTACAAGAGGATGGCACGTGTTATGCTTCATAGACGGAATTTACCGTTATATTTTGGGCTGAAGCTGTGAACACGGCAGTCTATGTTATTAATCGAGTTTATTTGCGCCCGGGAACTTTAAATACACCATATGAACTATGGTTTGTAGAAAACCAAACATCAAATTTTTTTCGTATCTTTGGGAGTCGGTGTTACATTTTACGTGACCGCGAAAATCTTAGAAAATTTGACTCTCGAAGTGACGAAGGGATTTTTATGGGTTATTCTACAAACAGTAGAGCATATCGGGTATTTAACTTAGAATCTAAAACGATTGTAGAATCTATAAATGTTAAGTAGATGAAGCTTTTCACTTTGCATCTGATAAATCTACCCCTGATATCTCTCTTGATGATGATACTCCTGCAAATGCATCTTCTCATAACAAGTCTTCCAATAATGATGATGCATCTAATGGTTCTTCAAGTTTATCTGATGTGCAGGAATCATCTCATGTACCTCCGAGTACTCCGTTACCTCAAACGTTACGCATCTCCAAGGATCATCCGGAATCTAATATTATTGGAGACCCACAGAAGGAGTCAGGACTCGAGACAGTTGGTTTGTGGATTCGCTTGTTACGTTTCCTTATCGAACCAAAGAACGTCGATGAAGCTCTTCAGGATGACTACTTGGATTAAAGCAATGCAGGAAGAGCTCCATCAGTTTGAAACGAAACAAAGTCTGGGAATTAACGACGCCTCCGAAGCAACACAATGTGATTGGTACTAAATGGATTTTCAAGAACAAGAAAAATGAGGATGGTACCATCATTAGGAACAAAGCACGTTTAGTTGCTCAAGGCTACTCTCAAATAGAAGGTATAGACTTTGAGTGAAACTTTCACCCCTGTAGCTAGACTCGAGTCCATTCGTACCTATTTGCAATTGCTGTGTCATTTAAAATAAAACTCTTTCAAATGGACGTTAAGAGCGCATTTTTAAATGGGGTTTTTAATGAGGAAGTTTATGTGGCTCAACCGAAAGGTTTTGTAGACCTTAAACTACCTAACCATATTTTCGTTTGAAAAAGGCTCTTTACGGTCTAAAATAGCACCGCGAGCATGGTACGAAAGGTTAACGAAGCACCTTTTGGAGAAAGGCTATACTCGAGGGGGAGCAGACAGGACTCCCTTTGGGAAGCATTATCAAAATAACTTCATTGTAGCACAAATCTATGTCGATGACATCGTATTTGGTGCAACAAGAGATAATGATGCTTCTAAATTCGCTGAAACCAGGGAAAGCGAATTTGAGATGTCCATGATGGACGAACTGACATATTTTCTGGATTGCAAGTGAAACAAAGTGATGATGGCATCCATCTATGTCAATCCAAGTATGCAATGGAGTTGGTCAAAAAGTTTGATTTAGAAAATTCTAAAGATTTTCCGACTCCAATGGGAACTAGCAATAAGGGATTAGGAAGTGAATCTCTCAGTGAGAATGTAGACGAGAAACTTTATCGCAGCATGATTGGAAGTCTACTTTACCTCACGGCTAGTCGCCCGGACATATCCCTTAGTGTTGGGATTTGCGCGAGATATCAATCAGCACCAAAGGAGGTTCACCTGAAAGCGGTGAAACGGATCATCCGGTACATCAAAGGAACCATAAAGTTCGGAATTTGGTATCCTATGGGAACAAGTCTAGATATTGTTGGATATTCAGATGCCGATTGGGCAGGATCTGTGGATGATCGGAAAAGTACGAGTGGTGCATGTTTTTATCTTGGCCATTGCCTTGTTGCGTGGCATAGTAAAAAGCAAAACTGCATTGCACTCTCGACTGCCGAAGCGGAATATATCTCAGCGGGTAGTTGTTCAACCCAACTCATTTGGATGAAGAGTGTGTTGAGCGACTTGCCGAATTTCAGCAACTTCGGTAACGATTCTCTGTGACAACACAGTACTATAAACATTTCCAAAAACCCTGTGTTGCACTCTAGAACAAAACACATTGAACTTAGATATCATTTTCTTAGAGAGCTAGTTGAATCAAATATTCTTCAACTTTCATATATTTCAACTAAAGATCAATTAGCTGACATTTTAACAAAACCTTTGGATCAAAAACGTTTTATTCATTTGCGAAAGGCAATTGGAATGCTTTCCTTGAAATAATTTCTTTTTGAAACCAATCCTCAGGTTAGGTTTTGTTTTTGTGTTTCTGTTTTTTTTTTTATCTATGTGTGTACATAGAACATTAATTGAGCATTAGTTATTTTGACTTTAACTGCATCCTTTCACGCATTTAGAAATTTATTATACTTTTGATATCATAATATTTCAGTTGATGCAGTGATCATTTATATCAATTAAGTCATCTTTTAAGTGATCAAAGTCAATTTCTCTCTCAATGATCTCTTGGTATAGTTATTATCTTATTTGACTATTTAGTCGAGTATGAATACGAGATCAGTTTTTGGTTGAATACCTTATATCTTAAATAATTGATAGCCAATTGAGGGGGAGTCAAAGAAATGTAATATGCTCAAAAGATGTGGAAAGAGTTACATCCCAATGAGGAGTGTGAAAACTACCACCACATGGAGGAAAGAGCTACCACCTCGGTCGTCCGAGTACTGTGTGCAGCTACCACATGTATAGAAAGCATGGTTTTTCAAGTTGTCTAGATAAATGCTTTTTGGAATACTTGACTCTGTCAAATTCCAAGGTTGGTATAAGGTGGGATTTTTATTGAAAAGATGCTCATAGAGCCACTCCTTACAATAAATTGACTAGATATATTATCTAACTTATCTGGGATTTCAAACATCTATTGATCTTGGTATTTCATTTTCTTTACCAAATTGATGATTTGATAAAGGCATTACTCATAAGATCATGTTAGATGTGATTGAAGTTGTTCAACTTTAAGGGATTTAATTTTTATAAATTTCGTTTCGTTATTTGAATATTTTTGATAGATTTGGCATAATCTATTTCTTGTTGTATGAAACGATAATTTTTGTTTAAAGTTGATACACAAAAGTGCTCACAATCTTTTTCTGGAATTTCTGAAATTTTTCTGAATTTTTCTGAAGAAAAAGTTTGGAGCCGATCCGGACTGGACAAGCTGATCCGGACCCCGAACGCAGGAAAATCCTGCGAGTAGCCGATCCGAACTGGACTCTTCGGGCAGTCCGAACAGCGGCTAGGGTTTATATGAAACTTAGAAGATTTTGATTTTATTTCATCACAAGCTTTCGTTTCTAAGCTTCCAAACTTTCTCTCTCTAAAAAGCAAGGGTCTTGGAGCCCTCTAAACTCATTCTCTTCACTTCAAAGTAAGTTATCTTGATCAAAATCTCGGTTTTTCACAGTTTTTCATATTTTTGCTCAGAACGTGAGGAAAATTCATATCTTTTTCGTTTGTGAATGGTTTTTGATCAAACTTTTTTGAAATAAGAACTCTGTGAACATTAGTTTTGATTATATGCTAGGTTTTCTCTTGATTAACGGATTTTTGGCCTTCGATTTCTAAAAATTCAGTTTTAGGGCATATTTTTGAGAATTTTTGAAAATCATGGAATTGATCTATTTTTAAAATTCTTTTTGCAAAACTAATTTGATCCCTAGTCTCTCTACACGATAATGATTGTTTAGGTACAATTTTCAAATTTTTGAAAATAAATAATTTTTTCTCGTGTTCTTGAGTTGGTCTTCACAGGACACTTCTCTCTTAAGCACTTTCAGCAATGGAGTTTGCATGGATCATCTTTCTGCTAGTTGCAATGGTGCACACACGTGCGACTGTTAAAAAGGAACAAGGTGACTCACCTCGAGACAAGACAAGAACTGTTGGTCAAGACAGCTCTGAATCCGATGAAGAAGATTGGGAAGAAATTGGAAGACAAGCACAGAAAAATGTTGATAAGGACGACAGATTGTATTTCAAGAACAAAAAGCTCAAGAAGTCTATGTCAACGTCTAAACATTATACTAGACGGGAAAATACCAAGGGAAGTGGAATTCAAATCGCTGAATCCCTCTCTAGAGCACACTCCGTTCCTAGAGAATCCCCATGGGATGAAGGCCAGCATGCATCATCTGCTTCTCCACCTCGTCCATCGACTTCAAGGAGAAACACTCCAGAAGCTACCGTATTGGCCTCCGTTCATCAGGAACAAAGAAGACTATCTGCTGACCAAGAGAGATTAGCGACAGATCTCCAGCAAATTGCCGCTGAACAACAACAAATGAGAAAGAAATGTTCCAAAATATCACGAATGCTGAAAGGAATTTTGAACAAGCTAGATCATACCAACTCAGACAGTTCGGATTTAGCTTGATCTCATGGCTAATCTTTCTTGTGCAGGTTTGCAAGTTTTAGTTTTTTTTTAGTTTTAGCTCTCAAACTTTTGGTTCTTGAACTTGTTAACTATTCTCTCCATTTTGTAATTTTGGTTGAGTTTTGTGACAAAAAGGGGGAGAGAGTATAGGAGAACTTTGAACAATGCACAATGCTCTGTGATTGACCATGACTATACTTGTGTGAGAACAATGCTGAAACTAAGGTAAGTACAACTTTCAACTTTGGTTTTATATGTGTTTTGATGCATGCCTCAACTAACTATTCAACTAACTATTTGGGCATGTAATATAACTAACAAGTTGCTTGTTGACTAACCTTTCTATGACATTTGGATTTCTATTGCTTAGAAGATATGTCGATTTTTGATTGTGATTTTCATACATATCTGAATTTGCAAATGTCATAATAAGTAAAAACTCTATCTCTGTGTTTGGTTTTGATTGTTGAAAATTCTTGAGGTATCTAACGATCTCTTTTGTCAAGAATGATTTCTTTTTGCAGAGATTACAGATGTCTAAGTCTAGAGTCTGTTTTAGGAGTTTAACTCATGTATTTATCTTTATTTGGATCTCCAATGTAAATTTTTGTTGTATGGTGATATCAACAAAAATATCTTTTTGAATTTTCTTGAGTGGATTTGTGTTTTGTCACGAAACCGCCAAAGGGGGAGATTGTTACGGAATTTGAGTTGGCGTATTTCGTGAAATTGGTTAAGTCTTGAAGATTGAAGATGAAGAAGTTTGAATCATATACCTCAATCTCAAGAAAGAAGAATTCAAAAGGATCAGATACGTTTAACTAAAGATTTATGGTGATCCGAATACTTCTTATAGTGTAGAAACACTTGGATGAATTTTTGATTGCATAAAAATCAAAAACTGGGCATTTTACATGTTCAGAGTCCGGACCGTGGATCTCAGTCCGGACCCCGAACGTAGGTTTGTTCATGTGCAATTCCAGTCCGGACCTTGGAAATTTCAGTCCGGACCCCGAACGTGAAATTGTTGAAATTGCATGAACAGTCCGGACCGTCGATTGCAGTCCGGACCCCGAATGTCGTCTTTTCTGGAAAAAGTCTGTTTCGCTGAGACAGTCCGGACCGTCAATTCCAGTCCAGACTGTCGTCCTATAAAATTCCAGAATTGGTTAGTTTTTTATGCTTATCTTCTTCCAATGGTTTCTAACCTATAAATAGACCCTATGATTCATCTTTTAGGGTATGCGAAAAATACGACCGAAATAGAAAAATCCACATATAGAGAAGAAAGGAAATACTAGATTTAATTCTATGTTTCTTCATCTATATTATTAATTTGATTCTAGGTTTTCCAAACTCAGATTTTGAGTAGAATCAAATTAATGAATACTTAGATGGTATTTCCGATCTATTTCTAATCTAAGTATTCGGCGGATCATCACCACCCAAAAACAACGATTTCCCCAAAATTGGCGCGTGGACTCGCGTGGCCTTGTGGATTCAAGGTGCTACCGCTCTCGTGGATTCGGAGTGAGGTACGTTCGTGGATTAGAGACGTGCTACTGGGTGAAGACCGTGGATTCGGTCGAACGTCGTGGACTCGACGTTGGACGCCGTGGATTCGGCATTGGGCGCTGATCGTGGATTCGAGAAGCGTTGCGGAGCGAGCGGAGAAGATCTACTAGGAGCGTATGGAAAAGGTTGAGTCGTCTGTGAGTACGGTATATCACCTTGTACGTGTTTAATTCTAGTGGATTTCGCCGTGTGATCGGTCCCGTGGTTTTTTACTCCGGTTTGGAGTTTTTCCACGTAAAAATCTTGCGTGTTTATTTTTATTTCCGCATTGGGTTTTATTGCGCAATGATTTTTTGAGTGTTTATGGTTTACACCTATTCACCCCCCTCTAGGTGTTTTTTCCTCTATTTAGATCCAATTATACATAACCCAACAATCTTCTCCGCTCGCTCCGCCACGCTTCTCGAATCCACGATCTGCGTCCAACGCCGAATCCACGACGTCTGACCGAATCCACGGTCTTCACCCAGTAGCACGTCTCGTATCCACGAACGTACCTCGCTCCGAATCCACGAGAGCGGTAGCACCTTGAATCCACAAGGCCACGCGAGTCCACGCGCCGATTTTGGGGAAATCGTTGTTTTTGGGTGGTGATGATCCGCCGAATACTTAGATTAGAAATAGATCGGAAATACCATCTAAGTATTCATTGATTTGATTCTACTCAAAATCTGAGTATGAAAACCTAGAATCAAATCAATCAATATAGATGAAGAAACATAGGATTAAATCTATGAATTTTCTTTCTTCTCTATATGTGGATTTATATGGCCGTCTTTTGATTTATTCGTCTTTTATGGCTTATACGGCTTACCCTAGAAAAAGAATCATAGGGTTTATTTATAGGTTAGAAACCGTTGGAAGAGGATAATAATCAAAAACTAACCTTTTCTATAGGTTAAATCTATGAATTTACTTTCTTCTCTATATGTGGATTTATATGGCCGTCTTTTGATTTATTCGCCTTTTATGGCTTATACGGCTTACCCTAGAAAAAGAATCATAGGGTTTATTTATAGGTTAGAAACCGTTGGAAGAGGATAAGAATCAAAAACTAACCTTTTCTGGAATTTTACAGGACGACGATCCGGATCGGATTTACGGCGATCCGGATTGTCGTAACGAAACAGACAATTTCCAGAAAACAAAGGTTCGGGATCCGGATTGAAATGTCTGATCCGGATCGTTCATACATTTCAGCAAAAACCAATGTTCGGGATCCGGATCAAAAATAGCTTGGATCCGGATTGGATTTGCGTATGAATCAACACCCTTCGGGATCCGGATTGCTGTGTCTGATCCGGATCCTGAACATGTCCCATGTCCAGTTTTTGATTTTTATGCAATTAAAAATTCATCCAAGTGTTTCTACACTATAAGAAGTATTCGGATCACCAAAAATAATTAGTTAAACATACCTGATCCTTTGAATTCTTCTTTCTTGAGATTGAGTTATATGATCCAAACTTCTTTATCTTCAATCTTCAAGACTCAATACTTTCACGAAATGCGCCAAAACAAATTCCTTAACAATCTCCCCCTTTGGCGGTTTCGTGACAAAACACAAATCCACTTAAGAAAATTCAAAAGATATTTTTGTTGCTATCACCATACAACAAAAATTTACAATGGAGATCCAAAATTAAATACATGAGATAAACTCCTAAAACAGACTCTAAACTTAGACATCTGCACTCTCTGCAAAAAGAAATCATTCTTGACAAAAGAGATCGTTAAATACCTCAAGAATATTTAGCATTCAAAACCTAACAGAGATAGAGTTTATACTCACCATGACATTCACGAATTCAGATATGTAATAAGATCACAATCAAACATCGACATATCTTCTAAGCAGTAAAATTCAAAATGTCATAACTTTGTTAGTAATCAAACAACTTGTTAGTAATATTACATGCCCAAATAGTTAGTCGAATAGTTAGTCAAGACATGCAATCACAATACAAAACCAAAAGTTGTGATACTTACCTTCAAGCTTCAAAGTTGTTCAAAGTTTAACGTTCTTCTCACAAACATTATTCAAAGTGTAACGTTCACTCTCTCCCCCTTTTTGTCACTAAAGTTAGCCAAAAATTACAGAAGAAGGAAGAGTTAAAACAGTTCCAAAAGTTAGAGAGCTTAAGAGGGAATAACATAAAACCTGCAAAAGAGAAGATTTGAATAAAACATTATGCAGAATCGTCAGAACTGATGCATCCTAGCTTCTGAAATATTTTCTTGATGCGCTTGTTCATTGAAGCTTGCTCTTTTTTAACCTCTCTAAGATCCTCTTTCATCTGAACGAACTCGTTAGAGATGCGTTCTTGCTCGTTGGAGAGACGCTGTTTGTCACGCCCCGGGGTCGAAACTGCGACCCGGGCTCGCCAACAGATCCGCCACCTATGCCAAACCCGCATAGGCGAAGCGTCCTACCTGCAAAAAGAGCTACAGCTAACAGATATCAGAGCTAAAAGATAAAACTGCTGTAGAATAAAATCAACCACTGTACAACTGAAGATAAAACAACAAGGTCCATCTCTCAAAAATGATGATCATATAATAACCTCGAGTACAAAACTCATAGCTCAACAGGGAGATATCTCAAATACAACATCAGTGTACCAGCTCTCAATACATCATATCCTCACTACAACAGTCTCTCAAAGAGGAAATAAATACTAATCTACCGACTAAGCTGAAGATCTCCTCAAAAAGGGGGGGGGGGGGGGGGGTACCGCTACCCTCCAAAGGGTCAGGATCTAGCTCGCTACTCCCTCACCGCGAACAGCAACCGCAGAAATGGCAACACCCGCCAAGACTCTGCAAAACAAGGGAGAGAAAGGACAAAAAGGGGAAAAACCCCCGACGGGCGTGAGAACTACGCAAAAAGGGAGTTCTCAGTGGGTATCGCCACTAGGCCCGACGATCTGCCCACCAAGACCACTAGAGGCAAAAGATAACTAATGCAGTAAAACTTAAAGAAGAAGCAGAAGACACTCTACAGCTACCATGCCTCTATCTGAATGCTCAAATGGGGAAACTCTGATAAATATATGCAACACTCGCACACGAGGTGCTCAATCGACCCAATCGAGCTGACTGCCACATCGGGTCCAGTCAAACCTGCGCCCACCTACAACCACCTCCCGCTGACGGGCAGGAATTACGTAGGGCGTCCAAACGGACTAACTCGCTATCGAGTAGTGGCTCATGCAGGCTATAGTCAAAATCTATGCCCTCTCTCTTAGAATGGATAGACTCAAGATGCTCAACCTCTCACACAAAGGTCAAAGAACTCGCAACGACCACGGGACCACCGTCAAACCCCGAACGGTTCCCAACAACACTAGTACTGGTCTAAACACAACTGAAAGTATGCATCAGTGTCTAGAAGCCTGCCTAAATAACCCCAATCCGACCACCAGTAGACACTGGTACTGCCTGCTCTGCCTGCCGCAACGGGTATGCCAGCTGATGCATAACACCGAAGCAAAGGAGTCTCAAGGACTCAAAGTCTGTCTGGCTCTGCCTGCCGCAACGGGTATGCCAGCTGATGCATAACACCGAAGCAAATGAGTCTCAAGGACTCAAAGTCTGTCTGGCTCTGCCTGCCGCAACGGGTATGCCAGCTGATGCATAACACCGAAGCAAATGAGTCTCAAGGACTCAAAGTCTGTCTGACGCACACTCCGGAGTGGTACTCGAGGGGAGCGACCCACACGAGTAAAGTAAGTAGCCGAAAGTAATATGATGTAGCAGGACTGGATCGTGACTCCGATCAAGTAGGAAAAACCCTCTACAGAAGATAGCCCGATCCCTAAACGGATACAACAGTAAATGATAAGTGGAAACTCCATCCACTAGAGGAAGGTCTAATACCCAAATCTGATACATCAATAAATATCCGGTCAACCGCCCAATATCCGCGGTTGCCGCAATACCCTGCCGTCCATAACCAAAGTACTATAACCGACCTCCGGTCAACCGCCCAAAGTCCGCGGTCACCGCCAAAACCCTGCCAGCCGCAATCCAGCACAACCCGTCCCTGTCACCAATGTCCCTGCTATACTACCCCAGACCCCTGCTCGCACCCGAGCAACACAGACCGCCTGACTAACAAGAAGGAGAAAGGAATAACATGGTTTCTCCTAAGTCAAGTTCCAATATGTAGTGCAGCAGTAAAAGATGGCCTAACTATATGTCCATACACATATGTCCATACAAGCATGCATTTGTCCTCAAGAAGAATAAAGAAAATAAACCTCATGCCGGAATTAGCAATGACCATACCTGTCCATGATTTTCGATCCATGATCACTCCTTGGAGTAGAACCTGCACATAACTACATAATCCTATCCCATTGTATAAACCAGCCTCATAAAAGGGTTATATGCTAACATGGCATGATAATTATTCATATAGGGTAACCTTGCCTTAGGTAAGCTTCCATTAATCATCAACATAAATGTCTGATTAATACCATTGTCATAATATGAATAATTAACTTGCAATTCCCATAAATCAACATTGTTAAGCTTACCAATCAATCCCAGGTATTGTACCCTACACCTGCATGCAATTCTAACATATAGAGTTAGAGAACCGTCCACCGGTTCTCGGAACAAAGCACCCACCTGAAAAGCTGACTGTCCAAAGCCCAACAGCTGAAAACACCAAATAACTCTAATCCCTTGCTCCAATAAGTTCAGCACACCCGTAACTCTCCTGGCACAATACAAAGTCCACTAATTACACTAGGCTCCCAAATATAGCACTTAAAACCACATACAACCTCGAATTCTGAACTGTTAAATTATCACCTGCAGATACTGCCCAGAAAATTCCAATAAAAATATCACAGCAATCCTTGCGTCGATAGCTTCGAAACGGTACCTTGCTCGCCCAAATCGGAGTTCGGTAAGTCAAGATAAAAATTCGGCAAGGGGGTACACTCATACAAAAATCTGTGTTAAAACTGTACACTGTTCACTGAGAAAACAGTAATTTTCACCTCTGATGAAATCTCAGAAAAAATCCAAGAAAAATACGAGTGCGTTCATTGCGATCAGTAGATGAAAAAGTTGTATAAGCTCATTTCCGGCTGACGCTCGTACGCAATGATAGGGCCAAAATACCCCGCTGCTGTCAAGGAAGTCCACACAGAAAATAGGGTTACAGTTTGCCTCGGGATCCTTGCCAAAACCTCGAACGGGAAAGTGCGACCAAAACAAAAGATGAAGTCCTACCTCTTAGGAGTCTGTCGGCGCAAGAATCACAGCAAAATGATCTCGGGGTAGCCCAGGGGAGCTAAAACACTGTCGCTGCGCCGAAGAAGAACACTAGAAAGCAACATCGCGCCGCACCGTAAAATGGGGAACCTCGGGATGCGTGCTCCCAAAAATTCCCAAAACTCTGCAGGAAGATCAAGGACTTGAAGATGAAATCTTCCAAGAAGGGAGCTCAGGGAGATCTTGCAAGGCGCTCAGAGAAAAAGAGCAGAAAAGAGGGCTCGGGCTGCCTATTTATAGGCTGAAGAAAACAATTGGGAAAATTCCCATCTTGTCCCAACTTCCAGGCGCCCGGTCCGGTCCGCCCGAATTCGGGCGCGCACAGTGCGGCCCGGCCCGCCAAGTTTCGGGCGCGCACAGTGCGGCCCGGTCCACCACACAGCCCAGTCCACTACTCCCCCGGGCCCCACTGCACCCGGTGCACCTGCGCCCGCAAATGGCGACGCGACACGTGGCCCGGCAACCCGTGCACCGCGCACGTCGCGCCGTGGACCGCGCACGTCGCGGCTGACCCGGGCCCGTACGGCCACCTACCCCGCCGTACGGCCACCTGCCCCGGTCAACAACTCCACCGATTGCGTGGACCAGGAGCACAACACCGGACCAACTACCTCACGCCACGTGTCCACCCGGTCTACCGTGCACCCGGGCCCAAATTCAGTGGACCGCGCCTGCTGCACCGGCCAACCGGAGAGCGCCACGTGGCCCGCCCCCGGTGCACGACCTCCGCGGTGGACCGCGCGCCTGCCCGCGCGCCCGGGCGCCTACCCGCGCCCTGCCCGCGCCGCGTGCCGTCGCGTGCCGCCTGCCCGAGGCCGCGCCGCCGCCCGCCGGCGCCGCCCGCCGCGCCGGCGACTGCCGGAGGTACTGTTCCGGCGTGAACAGTAACCGCCAACCCAAAAACATCAAGCAAATAGCCCATCTTGACCGTTTTCCGCGCGCTGATTCCAAAAACGACGTCCATTTTGCCAAATTCCAATCCTATAATTTGCCGGAGGCTCCCGGAAAGGTATTCTTAATCCGAATTCCGCGCCGAACCTAAATTCGATATCCACTCCGCGCGTAAACTCTTCTAAACATCCGATGGGGTCCCCCGATTACCTACGAGATCCATTTTAAGCTCCGAGTCCATCTCTTGTGTCCAAACTGGCGCGCGAACACCGCCGACATGCCACGTAGGCTTCCAGAAGCTGCTGGTCACACTGTAGAAGCCCTGCAAAGATCCGGGTCACCACATCCTCCCCCACTAGAAGAAAGTTTCGTCCTCGAAACTAAGGCAACTCCCAAGGAGTCTCAAAAACCAGGGGTCAATATTCAACACCGCCGTCTCCAGCTCCCAAGTCACCTATCACTCCCCGTGATTACTCCTCAGCAACAACAACAGCAACAACCAGTACGGCATAGCCCGATTGCGCAATTCCCTCACCTCACGAGTCGGAATTCGCAACGGGCGTCCCTCGTACTCCAAACTCTCACAGACCCCAAAAGGAACGAGTTAATCACGGGCGAGGGGTCCAAAACATAACACTCTTGAGCTGAGACGCAGAAAAACCTCCAAACTCCAACAAAAGACTGGGGGAAAGGAACGAACAGCCTGAGTAACACGCTCTAAAATCAGTCCCAAGAGCCAGCTCAACCAAAGCGACCCGAATCACATCCACACAAACACCTACACAAAAAAGGGGCCCAAACAGGCAGGGGTTCACACTCGGTCGCCCTCAAAACTCAACCACCTAAGTGGATTGCTCAGCCGCAGCCTCTCATCAAAAGGGATCCTCGGGGACTCAACTCAAACCCTGCACACAAGGATGGCCCCACACAGCGCCAGCTAAGGAACCGCCAAACTCGACTCCCAAAAGCTCTTCCGCTCCAGGTATCCGCCACCACAGTAGCTCAGTCAAGGTGATATTGGATGCTCAACAAAAATCCAATGGTAGCTCTTCAGCCCCTAAGGGAGGTATCACAAAAACTCACAAATCCATCTCCCACCACTGACTAGGTTAGAATCGGCGCTGGTACCAATCTCATCACCCGGTCATCAAGCTCTGCTGGCACTATCCAGTCCAAAAACTCCTCACCCCAACAATGACCGTCGATCTCGGCCAGTCTTAAATAGCATCCACTTTGGCCGAATTCCCACCGCCGCCCCTTCGGCTAGAATAAGCAATCCAGGAAGATATGCTCTCGAAGCTAAAACTTGCACCACAACGACTTGGCAAAAAGCTTCTTCCCCACAGACCTTGTCACACCATATACAAATGCTGCACAAGCTCTAAATCACTCAGGGAGGGGGTAAAATCAAAGTATCCCTGGAGGATGCCGCTAACCAACCGTTCAAGGCCAATAGAAATACAAAATTCCTCAATCTAGAGGCAACAGGGCATAAGTCATTCCATTGGCCTCACTGTACTCATATTGCCCCTACCGTGTCCTGAACACCATCTCGACAAAGCTCTCAGCTGAAATTCCAAATTGGCGCAGGCATCATACAATGACTGCCGGAATATAGCTCCTTCAAAAGGTTCTAAATAATACCTGGACTTGCCTGGACTCCAATCCCAAAGGGCTCTCACCATCGTGTATCAACGACGTGGCACTAGGTCAAACAGACCCTCTATCCATCAAATCCACGCACCTAAGAAATCAACTCTCGCAGCTCTAAAGGCGATATCCAAAGAGGGGCTATTGAAGTTGGCGCGGTTTCCAGAATCACGTCAATCGCAATCTTAATCTTCCTTTCTGGCGGCCTAATCATCGGCTTAGGTGGACTCACACCCGGGATTTCATGGGCAATAGGGACATCCTTAAGTCCCGCTGCCGCCGTAGGCACCTCTCACACGGACGCTGTAACCTGTGTGCTCAAATAGTCTCAACAAACAAAATGCCTTCCATTATCTGCCTCGCAGAAAGTCAAAGTCCTTTCTCTCAGCAGTCAAACATCCTGTGGCACTATGTCAACTGATCCCAAGCACTGGGTCAAAACACTGAGCTGCCGTAAAAACCATTAAGTCTGCCGGCATAACTTACGGCCTCTGCTGCACTGGACATGATCCACAAGCCTCCTCCACTTGCACAATGCCAACAGTAACCTGTACCTCAAGTGCATGTGGTAACGACTCTACCTCTAGCCCATGCAGGAACGCAACATGTCCTAACTCCGACTGCTGTGAAGAAATCGCACCTGCGACAACTCAATCCACTACCGTGGCGCCCTCCAACCGGGCGGCACAGATTCATCCGCTCGATGCAAGTGGTCGTCGCTCAGCCTGCCAAAATATCTAGACCAATCACAAAGGGAGCACGACCTCTGTCCATGCTCACACTGAGATGCCGAACGTGGTCTCTCGCAAACAACCAATCCACGCTACCGCTGCGCCACTCCGATAAAATGGCTGTTGCTGTCATCGGGGTCCACCCAACCCCTGACGTCTCAGAAATCCACTTGGGTATCATCGTCATACGACTAAGCACGATTGATTCATGCAATTCCTTATACAATTATCCTTACTAAGCTCACCCCTCAATCACATATATTGCACCCCAAACATGCCAGTTATCAATCACACAGGGTAACATCCCCCTTGGGTAAGCTTTACATTAACCATCCACAAGGATATCCACCACCCAGGAAAGGAAAAGGAAAATGCCTCTGCCTGCCGATCTGTCCTCCATCACCTAGCGCCAAGCGCCTCCCTCCAGAACTCGCCTCTAGCGGCAGATCCCCATCCAAGGAACTGCAGTGTCCAGCTCCAAACACAATGCCTACTCCGGCGAGGCATCCACAGTCCAAAACCCGAACAGGAGGGACCGAAAAGAAACTAAGGAGTATCCTGGCGCAATCCACTCCCAATCTCACTTATCCTATGTGCCTCGTCCCTCGAAACCTGGAGCGCCAGTTCAACAACTGCATAAACTCTCTAGCACAGGGAGGCTCTCAATTGATCACTCCATCACCCCCAACCACGACTCTGCCTCCAAAGGCTCCGAGCTCAATCTTACGAGTCGGGGTGGTTCATCTGCCAAATCTGGCTCACTTAATCAAACATGCCCCACAGCTCCTCTGCTGTCAACCATCCACCCTACCTCAGTGCCTTGGCACTAAACATTGGCACGGAGGGGGCCACTCGCTCTATTGGCACTACAGAAGTCCCTGTCGCTGAGGATACTACATCCTGGTGGTCTCAGAAGAAAAGTACTGTCGGGCTGCCCACTGCTCTGACAACTGCGTCACCAAACTAGCTGCTCGCTCTGCCGCTGATATGCCTCTGACAATCCTGTCATCTGGGTCCGGAGTTCTCTGACCTCAATCCGGGTATCCGGCCCAAAACCAACCGCTCAAGCTCAACTGCCATGACAGGATGCACAAGGGTCCCAAACCCAGCGTCGGGGAGACACCGCTCGCCACGACGAAACCACAAATCAGCACACAACAACGCTCGACCCAATCCAGCGAAAGTCTAGAGCATGTCACCCATTCCATAGCGTTATGTTGTCTGCAGCCAACATAACTACTTAGGAGAATAAACATGCCAATCACTCATCCCGTCCCTCGGGAGAGGTGTAAAACTCAATCAGGACTCTCGCTACAAATCACGACTCTCACGAAGTCATCCTAGGGTCCAACCACAAGCCTAGGGTTTCTAAGTCCACCATGACCTACAACCTAGGCTCTGATACCACCTAATCTGTCACGCCCCGGGGTCGAAACTGCGACCCGGGCTCGCCAACAGATCCGCCACCTATGCCAAACCCGCATAGGCGAAGCGTCCTACCTGCAAAAAGAGCTACAGCTAACAGATATCAGAGCTAAAAGATAAAACTGCTGTAGAATAAAATCAACCACTGTACAACTGAAGATAAAACAACAAGGTCCATCTCTCAAAAATGATGATCATATAATAACCTCGAGTACAAAACTCATAGCTCAACAGGGAGATGTCTCAAATACAACATCAGTGTACCAGCTCTCAATACATCATATCCTCACTACAACAGTCTCTCAAAGAGGAAATAAATACTAATCTACCGACTATGCTGAAGATCTCCTCAAAAAAGGGGGGGGGGGGGGGGGGGGGGGTACCGCTACCCTCCAATGGGTCAGGATCTAGCTCGCTACTCCCTCACCGCAAACAGCAACCGCAGAAACGGCAACACCCGCCAAGACTCTGCAAAACAAGGGAGAGAAAGGACAAAAAGGGGAAAAACCCCCGACGGGCGTGAGAACTACGCAAAAAGGGAGTTCTCAGTGGGTATCGCCACTAGGCCCGACGATCTGCCCACCAAGACCACTAGAGGCAAAAGATAACTAATGCAGTAAAACTTAAAGAAGAAGCAGAAGACACTCTACAGCTACCATGTCTCTATCTGAATGCTCAAATGGGGAAACTCTGATAAATATATGCAACACTCGCACACGAGGTGCTCAATCGACCCAATCGAGCTGACTGCCACATCGGGTCCAGTCAAACCTGTGCCCACCTACAACCACCTCCCGCTGACGGGCAGAAATTACGTAGGGCGTCCAAACGGACTAACTCGCTATCGAGTAGTGGCTCATACAGGCTATAGTCAAAATCCATGCCCTCTCTCTCAGAATGGATAGACTCAAGATGCTCAACCTCTCACACAAAGGTCAAAGAACTCGCAACGACCACGGGACCACCGTCAAACCCCGAACGGTTCCCAACAACACTAGTACTGGTCTAAACACAACTGAAAGTATGCATCAGTGTCTAGAAGCCTGCCTAAATAACCACAATCCGACCACCAGTAGACACTGGTACTGCCTGCTCTGCCTGCCGCAACGGGTATGCCAGCTGATGCATAACACCGAAGCAAAGGAGTCTCAAGGACTCAAAGTCTGTCTGGCTCTGCCTGCCGCAACGGGTATGCCAGCTGATGCATAACACCGAAGCAAATGAGTCTCAAGGACTCAAAATTTGTCTGACGCACACTCCGGAGTGGTACTCGAGGGGAGCGACCCACACGAGTAAAGTAAGTAGCCGAAAGTAATATGATGTAGCAGGACTGGATCGTGACTCCGATCAAGTAGGAAAAACCCTCTACAGAAGATAGCCCGATCCCTAAACGGATACAACAGTAAATGATAAGTGGAAACTCCATCCACTAGAGGAAGGTCTAATACCCAAATCTGATACATCAATAAATATCCGGTCAACCGCCCAATATCCGCGGTTGCCGCAATACCCTGCCGTCCATAACCAAAGTACTATAATCGACCTCCGGTCAACCGCCCAAAGTCCGCGGTCACCGCCAAAACCCTGCCAGCCGCAATCCAGCACAATCCGTCCCTGTCACCAATGTCCCTGCTATACTACCCCAGACCCCTGCTTGCACCCGAGCAACACAGACCGCCTGACTAACAAGAAGGAGAAAGGAATAACATGGTTTCTCCTAAGTCAAGTTCCAATATGTAGTGCAGCAGTAAAAGATGGCCTAACTATATGTCCATACACATATGTCCATACAAGCATGCATTTGTCCTCAAGAAGAATAAAGAAAATAAACCTCATGCCGGAATTAGCAATAACCATACCTGTCCATGATTTTCGATCCATAATCACTCCTTGGAGTAGAACCTGCACATAACTACATAATCCTATCCCATTGTATAAACCAGCCTCATAAAAGGGTTATATGCTAACATGGCATGATAATTATTCATATAGGGTAACCTTGCCTTAGGTAAGCTTCTATTAATCATCAACATAAATGTCTGATTAATACCATTGTCATAATATGAATAATTAACTTGCAATTCCCATAAATCAACATTGTTAAGCTTACCAATCAATCCCAGGTATTGTACCCTACACCTGCATGCAATTCTAACATATAGAGTTAGAGAACCGTCCACCGGTTCTCGGAACAAAGCACCCACCTGAAAAGCTGACTGTCCAAAGCCCAACAGCTGAAAACACCAAATAACTCTAATCCCTTGCTCCAATAAGTTCAGCACACCCGTAACTCTCCTGGCACAATACAAAGTCCACTAATTACACTAGGCTCCCAATTATAGCTTAAAACCACATACAACCTCGAATTCTGAACTGTTAAATTATCACCTGCAGATAGTGCCCAGAAAATTCCAATAAAAATATCACAGCAATCCTTGCGTCGATAGCTTCGAAACGGTACCTTGCACGCCCAAATCGGAGTTCGGTAAGTCAAGATAAAAATTCGGCAAGGGGGTACACTCATACAAAAATCTGTGTTAAAACTGTACACTGTTCACTGAGAAAACAGTAATTTTCACCTCTGATGAAATCTCAGAAAAATCCAAGAAAAATACGAGCGCGTTCCTTGCGATCAGTAGATGAAAAAGTTGTATAAGCTCGTTTCCGGCTGACGCTCGTACGCAAAGATATGGCCAAAATACCCCGCTGCTGTCAAGGAAGTCCACACAGAAAATGGGGTTACAGTTTGCCTCGGGATCCGTGCCAAAACCACGAACGGGAAAGTGCGACCAAAACGAAAGATGAAGTCCTACCTCTTAGGAGTCTGCCGGCGCAAGAATCACAGCAAAATGATCTCGGGGTAGCCCAGGGGAGCTAAAACACTGTCGCTGCGCCGAAGAAGAACACTAGAAAACAACATCGCGCCGCACCGTAAAATGGGGAACCTCGGGATGCGTGCTCCCAAAAATCCCAAAACTCTGCAGGAAGATCAAGGACTTGAAGATGAAAATCTTCCAAGAAGGGAGCTCGGGGAGATCTTGCAAGGGCTGAGAGAAAAAGAGCAGAAAAGAGGGCTCGGGCTGCCTATTTATAGGCTGAAGAAAACAATTGGGAAAATTTCCATCTTGTCCCAACTTCCGGGCGCCCGGTCCGGTCCGCCCGAATTCGGGCGCGCACAGTGCGGCCCGGCCCGCCAAGTTTCGGGCGCGCACAATGCGGCCCGGTCCACCACACAGCCCAGTCCACTACTCCCCCGGGCCCCACTGCACCCGGTGCACCTGCGCCCGCAAATGGCGACGCGACACGTGGCCCGGCAACCCGTGCACCGCGCACGTCGCGCCGTGGACCGCGCACGTCGCGGCTGACCCGGGCCCGTACGGCCACCTGCCCCGCCGTACGGCCACCTGCCCCGGTCAACAACTCCACCGATTGCGTGGACCGGGAGCACAACACCGGACCAACTACCTCACGCCACGTGTCCACCCGGTCTACCGTGCACCCGGGCCCAAATTCAGTGGACCGCGCCTGCTGCACCGGCCAACCGGAGAGCGCCACGTGGCCCGCCCCCGGTGCACGACCTCCGCGGTGGACCGCGCGCCTGCCCGCGCGCCCGGGCGCCTGCCCGCGCCCTGCCCGCGCCGCGTGCCGTCGCGTGCCGCCTGCCCGAGGCCGCGCCGCCGCCCGCCGGCGCCGCCCGCCGCCGCCGGCGACTGCCGGAGGTACTGTTCCGGCGTGAACAGTAACTGCCAACCCAAAAACATCAAGCAAATAGCCCATCTTGACCGTTTTCGCGCGCTGATTCCAAAAACGACGTCCATTTTGCCAAATTCCAATCCTATAATTTGCCGGAGGCTCCCGGAAAGGTATTCTTAATCCGAATTCCGCGCCGAGCCTAAATTCGATATCCACTCCGCGCGTAAACTCTTCTAAACATCCGATGGGGTCCCCCGATTACCTACGAGATCCATTTTAAGCCCCGAGTCCATCTCTTGTGTCCAAACTGGCGCGCGAACACCGCCAACATGCCACGTAGGCTTCCAGAAGCTGCTGGTCACACTGTAGAAGCCCTGCAAAGATCCGGGTCACCACACCACCGGCTGGGGCATTAGGATCGTTGACTTTGGCGGAGCAACGGGAGGTGATGGACTTGTTGATGAGATTTCGCAAGTTTTTTCCACCCCGCTTTTCGGGTATGAGTGTTGAGCCATGGGCGGCCGAGTCTTGGTGTAGTGTACTGGTTTTCCCATGCAACTTTCCGGTGAATCCATTGTGTAGAACACCTAGTGTTGGTGTCTGGCCCATGGTGCATCGAAGGGGTGCCACAGATGGACCTTGTGAGACTTTGATAGCGGAATTGGCCTTCGGCTGTAATTGCCGAATTTTAGAAAAGGTTTTGGGCCAATCTGAGGTTGGATTTGGATTCAGCGCGGAAAAACGCTTGAAAACGGCTGTTTGCTTGTTGAATTTGGAGTCCAGATGACCAAAAGCGGGCTTCCGGAAGTTTGTGGGGATTTTCGGTGCATGGGGGTGACACGTGGACCGGCCCGAGCCACGTGGCGGCCTCTTATTGGCCGGCTCACGCAGCTGGGTCCACGGGGAGGCGCGGCGGTGCATGGACCGCGGCGGGGGGACGCGTGGCGTGCCCTGGTAGGCGGGCGCACGCGGCACGGCTCACCGGTCTGGCGGGGTTGCGGTGGACCGGGCGCATGACGCGTGGCGGCTTCTGATTTGTGGGACCACGTAGGCGCGGTCCACGGCGTGCGCGAGGGGGGCGCCTCGGTACTGTGCGCGCACAGTGGCGCCAGCGGGGCGGTCAGCCGCACTCGAGTGCGACACCCGTCGCCTCGCGGTTGGGCGGCCGTACCTACCCCGCTGACCGTGAGGGGGCCACGTGGCGCGTTGCGGGCCGCCAGGTTTGCTGTCCCCTGTTCGGGGCGACGTGGCCGTCCCAGGGACTTCCGGGCGCGTCGGACGGGAAGCATACAACCCGGTTTCCGGGCGCAGTGCGCCCGGAAACCGCGCCCGAAACCCGGCCCGTTATGCATAGTAGGCTGGGCCTATAAATAGGACCCCCCATTTCGTTTCTTTGTCTTTTTGGACCCCTTTTTCACTGGGCTTCCTTCACAAGAGTTTTTCCTCCCTCAGTGCACTACCCATTGGAGAAGTTTGAGGATTTTTGGAGGCAGGCTTCCCGAGGTTCACCATTTTACGGCGCGGCGCGACGCTTGTTCTCCGGCGATCCTCTTCGCCCCTTCTCAGTGTTTGGACTCCTCCGACTCACCCCGACCTCGGAATTCGCCGATTCTTGCGCCGTTGGACTCACGACAGGTAGGGCTTCAACTCCTGTGTTTTGTGGTTCCTCGATTTCCGTGCTGATCTTGGAGTTTTCTTAGCACCCATTTGACCCTTTTTCTTCGCGGACTTTTGGGATAGCACCGCAGTGTTCTTGCCATATCTTTTTGCTCAGGCGTTGGAACGAGGCGATTCAAAAGGCAATTTTCATCTACGCTTCACAAGGAGTCTCCTGGATTTTTCTCAGAATTTTCTGAATTTTACTCGAGGGTGAGAATCTCCTTTCTCTGTGGTTCCTTGTTACAGGAATTTAGTGCAGTTTGGATTCGGGGTGTACCCCTTGTCGGATTTTTATCTCAGCGTAGGAAACTCCAAATTGGGCGTGCAGGTACTCGATTCGACGGGCTCGTCGCAAGGATCGCGATAGTATTTTTCTTGGATTTTTCTGGGCATTATTTGCAGGTAAAAATTAGTGAATTGTGGACTGCTGATTTGGGGGATAGATTCTGGAAAGTGTGGATGTTTAGCTTATGTATTTTCCTTTGGGGTATTTTGTACAGATTGGTGGTGTGTTTGGACTGATCTTGGACTTCGCCTTTGGGAATTTTGGAATAGCGCTCGAGGTGGGTGATGTTGTGAACCTCCTACTTGTGAATGTCACTAGGCCTATTAGAATGCCATGATTATGTGTTATTAAATATGAATGTATCTAGCATGCTTGTATGAGATTAAGGTTCCTTTGCTAATACTTGCATTGTTAGCAGGCTACAAGTTAGTAAGTGGTGTTTCCATGTTTAGATATGCAATTTAATTAGTTGGAAAGAATGCTATAGCCATATCATATTGTATGTTGAGGGAAGGTTTGGGCATGTGGTTAGAATGAATGTTGTATAAGGGGTACTTGCTAGAAGATTGTGCATCTAAAATGTATTAAGTATCATATATCTTACCACATGTACATCGGGATTTCCTAAACACTTAATGTTGCATATGTTTGAATAATTGGAGTAATTATAGCCAATAAAGGACTTTGCATGCTTGAATGGTCATCTAGATAGGCCACCTTTTTCTGCTACACAAACTTATTGGAATTGACTTAGGAGAAACCATGCTTTTATTCGTTCTCCTGTCGTCTAGCCTTAGGGGATTGTGTAGTCAGATGTTCAGAGTTGGGACAGTCGGGGATCGAGGTTTGGGTGTTGCGGCGACCGCGGACTGTGGGCGGTTGACCGGATTATTATTACTACTTTTACACCAGATTGAAGGTAGGGGATCGAGTTTCCCTTTAGTGGATGGGTTTTCCCACTTTGATCAGGGTCGTGACCCCGTCCTGCTATTTATGGTACTGATGATACTAGTGACTGTGATACTATGCTCGTGTGGGGTCGCTCCCCTCGAGTGCCACTCCGGAGTAGGATTCCGACCGTGTTGGGTGCCGGTCAGGCCGTGTTGGGTGCCGGCTAGACCGTGTTGGGTTCCGGTCTATTTGGACAGGGGAGATACTGAGTTGTGAGGTTGACAGCAGAGCAGGCAGTTCCAGTGTTTACTGGTGTTTTGATTGGGTTGGTCTGTCAGTCCTTACGTCCTGGTGCATGTTTTTAGCCATTCTCTAGTAGGCATCGTAGAGGCATGTTAGTGGTAGCTCTGCATCAGTAGTGTACTTGTAGCTTACCACCTTTGTTTCATTTTTCGCCTCTGATAGTCCTAGTGGGCATGTCTGAGTTTGAGGTCTACCCACTAGGGGAGGCTACTGTTTTTATAGTAGTTCTCACCCCCCACTGTTTTCTCTTTTCTGTTCCCCTTTGTTTTGCAGAGTTCTCTACGGGAGTTGCGGGACCCTCTTCCCTGGATCGAGGTAAGAGGATCGCTGATTAGCTAGCCACTGCCCGAGTTCGAGTTTAGTAGTTTTGATGTATCCCCAGTACACTCAGACGGTTGTATTTTCCTTTTATTTTGGGTCTGGCTGCGGCCAGCTGGTTGTATATATTTCGTGAGCTGGGAGAGACACTTGTATATTTCTGAGAGCTTACTGTACTTTCATTTCCAGCATTTGTCTGAGTTGTATTAGTTTTAGTTTAGCTCTGTTTTATGCTCCTTTATTACTTGTTTTATATCTGAGCAGGTGATCAGCGCTTTATGTACACGGAAAATTCCGTATGCACGGCGGATCTGTGGACGGGCCCGGGTTCTGGTTTACACCCGGGGCGTGACAGATTAGTTAGTATCAGAGCTTAGGGATAGGTCAGACGGGACTTAGGAAACCCTAGGCTTTTGGCAGACCCTAGGAAGGCAGAGCGTGAGTGACGTGATATTGTGCGAAAGTCGGTAATTGGTTGTTAACTCTTCCTGTGAGTGGAGAGGGATTGACATAGCCTATTTCTGGGGGACTATTATGTTGGCTGCAGACAACATAAGGTTACAGAAATAGGGGAATGTCCATGACTTTCGCTTGATTGGGTCGAGAGTGGTTTGGTTTACTGACCCGTGGATTTTGTGTGGCAGGATGCCCCCTAGGCGGCAGATTCCTACTCGGGGTACTCCTACACCCCCGGAGGAGCCGGAGCAGTCCGGGCCTTCCGAGATCAGTGAGCTGAGGGCCATGATGGCCCAGTTGGCGGAGAGCCACCGCCGACAGGAGCAGAGGTTTGAGCAGTTATTGGCCCAGGTTGCGGCACCTCCCCCTACTACTGCAGAGGCCCCCGTACCACCTGTTGTACCACCGACTATTCCACTTGTCCCTACAGCGCCGTCGTCGAGCAGCGGGGCTCAGGGGATGTTCAGGCCTTTGACCCCAGAGGAGGAGCGGGAGTTTTCTGATAAACTCACGCAGTTCTGCAAGCGAGGACCCCCTAAGTTCTCGGGGGCGGAGCACTCACCCGTGGGAGATTGGATCATGGCTAGCGTCAATGGAGAAGATGTT